>CM036778.1:10353500-10511000 GCA_020796225.1 Arion vulgaris
ATGTCACAATGAACACAAAAAGAACATTGTTCAACACAATATTTTTCCCAACATTATGCTATAAGTGCCAAACCTGAACACTGACATTAAAAGATAGAAGAAAACTAGTCACAACAGAGATGAAGTGTCTACGCAGAATGCTGGGTGTAACAAGAAGATACAGGTTTAGAAATGAAGACATCAGGAAAAAAGTGGGTACAATATCAGCACTGAACTTTATCAAGAAGCAACAAATTAAATGGTTCGGCCACATAAGGAGATTACCAACAGACAGTGAACCAACCACAGAGAGCAATGCTGATCCGATACCGTGGATACAAAACAAAAGGCATCCACGTAAAAGGTGGACCTCAGAGATAACAGAGGCGACGAAAGACACTATTTATAAAGCACAAACAAAAGCCAGTGCTAGAAATCTCTTCTTATCCTGAAGTTGTGGAGCAAACCTGGAGAAGAGAAAGAAAGACAAGTTGCATAGAGAAGCTCCCTCCATGTGTCTCCTTTTTTTGATCTGACGCTGAAAGGCAAAACAGGATTAGAGAATAGATAGATAGATAGATAGATAGATAGATAGATTTAGATAGATAGATAGATTTAGATAGATAGATAGATAGATAATCTGGGTTGTGCGTCTGCAAACTGTGCCTCCCCGTTTTGAAAATAACCGGACGGGCGAGCCAGTCAGCGAACGCGGTTCCCCAGTGTCGATAACCAATTGCGTGCATAGTCTCTAACGGCTGCGCGTGCCTCCTCGCTTTTCACGCGAACGAGGCTCCCAGCGAATAAGGGACAAGGTAGCGTCTGCTATTAAGACTCGCTCGCTCGCCGCGCGCGGTCTTATTGTTGGTGTGTGTGTGTCCGTATATCGGAGTTTCTCGGTCGCGGTGTGATGCAGTCAGTCTAAAATTTTAAACGCTCGACGGTGGTCTCGTTAAAAGGCCCGGCTCTCGCAACGAGCTTGTGGGTCCGCAGGTAGTAACATGGTGTCGTTTTTGCTTGGCGAGGCGCAAGTCTTGCCGGCAAAACTGTGGGAAGCGAGCGCTCGGTCGTTTCGCTTCAATTTCGCATTTTCGCCGGGGACGTCGGGATCCGCTCTGCACAGAGCGCTGTCCCCCTACCCCGAGCATTGTCGGTCGGTCTCGTCCATGACAGCTATCTGGTTGATCCTGCCAGTAGTCATATACTTGTCTCAAAGATTAAGCCATGCATGTCTAAGTTCACACTGTCTCACGGTGAAACCTCGAATGGCTCATTAAATCAGTCGAGGTTCAATAGATGACTCAAAAGGCTCATGAGGTCATGGTGGTAACATGAGCCAGGGTTAGCGAGAGGGCGCGCTAACCAAGACCCTGCCCCTAACCTCCACGCGGTGACCCTTGAAACAGACTCTGGTTCTGGTCTGGCTAAGAGGGGCAGGGATCGGGGAGAGGAAACTACTGGTAGTGTTAGCAGTGCAATTACGGAAAGACGATAAAGATACATACAAATAAAATGCACAATTCTCCTGACCGATGTCCAACAAGATATTGCCCAAGTCCTGAACGCAAAGAAACAGCAACGAAACGACTCAGACATGGATGAGAGGTGCATCCAGTGACCAAACGTATGCCCACGTAGGGCGAAGATCGAAGCCCTGAGGAGGGGCAAACATTGCCAGCCCGTCGGCAAGAATAAATAAGACAGGACCGTAACGAATGAAAGTCTACCCTCGTGTTGGTGCGAGAGAAGATTGCAGCTGACCCCGCATTGGTAGCCTGGTGCAGATACATGTACTGGGCAAGGTTTGCCGAGCGCAAAAGAACAAGTTGCGTTTAGTGCATAACGAAACTACCCGCCCTGGGAAAACCGTGCAGGTACTGTGCGATTAAAATTAACATCCCCGGAAGAACTGAGGTTGGTGATGCCTAAAGGAACTGCCAGCCCTGGGGCAACTGGGCAAGGTTCGATTGCAGTCGTAACTAACATCCCCGGAATAACTGGGGCGGGTGATGGCGGCGAGCGCAAAATCCTCAGTTACGCTTATAGTGCCCACTGAAACGACCCTCTACATTGTTTGTACTCGGTCCCATGCCAGTGCTTTCGAGGTAAATTGCAAATTGCCACGTACCGATACTCGTCTAGAAAAGGCTGAGAATGTTCCTTCCCGGATCAAACTCAAAAATGTACGGTAAAGCAAGGCCGACAATGTACGGATCAAACAGGAAGCCCGGGTCCTGAACATTGGCGAAGGCCGATCCTTTACACGGTGTTTTATACGAGTAAGACGCCGTCCGAGGACAAGCTGACAAGCCCGAGAAATATTTCTCAGTCAGAACGGGTAAAGCAGCGTAACTCACTGTCTTGGCGTAGATCACAAAGCCCAAATATACGGCAAAGTTGATCGAAAAGGCGTAGATCCGAAAGGATCGTTCTAAGGAAAGTTCACCCTAGTAAATCAAAAGCTGGCAGAAAACGGACGGGCGGGCCTAGTCACCATGGGCGCACAATCGTCCCGACGTAGATCACTCCGTTCTTGCCAGTGGACCAATTATACATCACAATAAGAATGATCAAATTGGCCGTGAAGAATGTTAGCAGAAGAAGAAGAAGATAGATAGATAGATAGATTTAAATAGATAGATAGATAGATAGATAAAATTCTTACAATAATCGTATCAATATTGAATTGCCAGTTATATAGTTTTAAAACTAAATTATGAATTTTTAAAATTTGGAATTCTTTTTATTAAGTATTGATTTTCTATATACCTTTTAAGTATTGATTTTCTAAATATTTTTTAAATATCGATTTTCTATATACCTTTTAAATATCGATTTTCTATATACTTATTAAGTATCGATTTTCTATATACATTTTAAATATCGATATTCTATATACTTATTAAGTATCGATTTTCTATATACTTTTCAATTATCGATTTTCTATATACTTTTTATGTATCGAATTTCTATATACTTTCTAGAATGGAAAACCTTTAATCATGTACAAAGTGATGTTGTTATTTTAGGACGGTGTTCACGATTTACATCCAAACATTTTCTTAAATGTCAAATTAAAAGAAAATCAATAATATTTGAACTTACTGGTGAAGTGTATACTCGGCGACCACTTCATGTCCTCCTGCAGCTACAAATCTGCAAATAAAATACAGGGTGTTCAACTAAAAAGCAGCCCAAGTGATAAATAGAAATTTGCCAGGTACGCATTGCATCTCCGTCTATTTACTATTTAAGCCGGTTCTGACTAGCTTGTCCTACGTCACATTTGTTCATCGCCCCTTCTCGCACTACAATTACACACCATCACACAATCTTGACCTAAACTACGTTATAACTGAACCTTCTCATTTCCATACATATATGCCAGATTAGCTCCACTCACAGGCTGCTTTTAAGTTGAACACCCTGTATAACAGAACCTATACATAAAATAAAAGGGGAACTGACATAAGAACAAAAATCAAGCGTTTAAGAGTCTTGTATCCCTTGGCAACATATGGTTGTGAGACATGGAACATTGACAAAGCGGCGGAGAAGATCATTAATGTCTTTGAATGCAAATGCTACAGAAGAGTACTTAGAATATCGTGGACAGAGAAAAGAACAAATGCTTCTGTTATGCAACCGTTTGATATTAAAGAGAGTTAGTTATTAAAGAGAATATGGCCAGAGTGGTTCGATGTGTAGTGGTGATGATCCGATGAATTAACTAAACTAAACTAAGCTAAACTACAAATCCGAAGTATGTAAATAGCACTTGTTATATCATCATTGCGTGATATTTGTATACGCCCTGCATACTATCCGTTCAGTATCACGTAGACAGCATGCATCTATAGATGTTATCAGTGGCGGCTCGTGATCATTTTTATTGGTGGGGTCAGACATTTTTTCCGGATAAATCATGGTTTTGGTTGCTATATTTTAATTTATAAAATAATAAAAACACGTTATACATTATTTTTAGTGGGGCCCCGCCCCACTGGCCCTGAATGACGAGCCGCCACTGGATGTTATATACTACACTGAAATCGATAGTTTTCAGATATTTCAAAACAAAAACCTTGTTGGTGGAATACGACAGCAAATGAAGAGCGTTTGAAATGAACAAACTGTTCATCATTGGAGACCACCATTAACAGATGAAGATGGAGGTGGATTGGTTATGTCATTCGTATGTCAGTAGGAGCATTCGCTAGGATAGCTCTCTGATGGACAGCGGAATAGAAAAGAAGATCCAGTCGTTGTAAGAAAATATGGGAAATAATTGTGGAAAGAGATTGAAAACAGAGTAGCTGTCTAGTCGTTGAAAGAAAACATGGAAAATAATTGTGGAAAGAGATGGAAAATAATTGTGGAAAGAGATGGAAAATAATTGTGGAAAGAGATGGAAAATAATTGTGGAAAGAGATTGAAAACAGAGTAGTTGATGGAAGGATCCAAAGGTCAAAGGGCGAATGATCGACTTCATTGCCCCGGATTTCCTCATATTTCTCGGTCTCTGTCGGCATAGATGGCACGCCATCTAAACTATAGCGTCGAGAGCGTTGAACAAAGCACAAACTCCGTATCCCGGGGAAGATTCCTCGGATTTGAACCCTCAACCTTCAGTACAACAGACAAACACGGTAACAACTTCGTCATTGCGATCCCTTTAATAGTATGGAACGGAACGGATAAGAAAACAAAGATTAGAATACTAAGAGCATGCATATTCCCAGTGGCAACGTATGGGTGTGAAGCATGGACATTTAACAAGGCAGTGGACAAACATATATGTGCTTTTGAATATAAGTGTTACAGAAGTGTCCTTCGTATATCTTGGACAGAGAAGAGAACAAATAGATCTATCCAGAAAGAACTCAAAATCAGAGAAAACTGGCTGATGCTACAAATTAGAAAAAGAAAATGAGGTATTTTGGACATATAAAAAGACATGAAAGGCCGGGGAAGACCATCATGGAAGGAGGTATACCAGCAAAGAGAAGACCATCATGGAAGGAGCCATACGAGCAAACAGAAGACCATCATGGAAGGAGAGGAGACATACGAGCAAACAGAAGACCATCATGGAAGGAGACATACCAGCAAAGAGAAGACCATCATGGAAGGAGACATTCGAGCAAACAGAAGACCATCATGGAAGGAGACGTACGAGCAAAGAAGACCATCATGGAAGGAGGCATACCAGCAAAGAGAAGACCATCATGGAAGGAGACATACCAGCAAAGAGAAGACCATCATGGAAGGAGACATACCAGCAAAGAGAAGACCATCATGGAAGGAGACATACGAGCAAACAGAAGACCATCATGGAAGGAGACATACGAGCAAAGAAGACCATCATGGAAGGAGACATACCAGCAAAGAGGAGACCATCATGGAAGGAGACATACGAGCAAAGAGAAGACCATCATGGAAGGAGACATACGAGCAAACAGAAGACCATCATGGAAGGAGACATACCAGCAAAGAGAAGACCATCATGGAAGGAGACATACGAGCAAACAGAAGACCATCATGGAAGGAGACATACGAGCAAAGAGAAGACCATCATGGAAGGAGACTCCAGCAAGAAGACCATCATGGAAGGGAGACATTTCGAAAAGAAAGACTATATGGAATAGAGAAAAGCGAAACAGAAACCATCATGGAAGGAGACATACCAGCAAAGAGAAGACCATCATGGAAGGAGCATACGAGCAAAAGAAGACCATCATGGAAGGAGAGGAGACATACGAGCAAACAGAAGACCATCATGGAAGGAGACATACGAGCAAAGAGAAGACCATCATGGAAGGAGACATACCAGCAAAGAGAAGACCATCATGGAAGGAGACATACGAGCAAACAGAAGACCATCATGGAAGGAGACATACGAGCAAAGAGAAGACCATCATGGAAGGAGACATACCAGCAAAGAGAAGACCATCATGGAAGGAGACATACCAGCAAAGAAGACCATCATGGAAGGAGACATACCAGCAAAGAGAAGACCATCATGGAAGGAGACATACCAGCAAAGAGGAGACCATCATGGAAGGAGACATACGAGCAAAGAGAAGACCATCATGGAAGGAGACATAGAGCAAAAGAAGACCATCATGGAAGGAGACATACAGCAAAAGAAGACCATCATGGAAGGAGACATACAGCAAAGAGAGACCATCATGGAAGGAGACATACCAGCAAAGAGAAGACCATCATGGAAGGAGACATACCAGCAAAAGAAGACCATCATGGAAGGAGACATACGAGCAAAGAGAGACCATCATGGAAGGAGGCATACAGCAAAAGAAGACCATCATGGAAGGAGACATACCAGCAAAGAGAAGACCATCATGGAAGGAGACATACCAGCAAAGAGAGACCATCATGGAAGGAGGCATACCAACAGAAGACCATCATGGAAGGAGACATACCAGCAAAGAGAGACCATCATGGAAGGAGACATACCAGCAAAGAGAGACCATCATGAAGGAGCATACGAGAAACAGAGAGACCATCATGGAAGGAGACATACCAGCAAAGAAGACCATCATGGAAGGGAGGCAACGAGCAAACAGAAGACAATGGAAGGAGACTTCGTAAGAGAACTATCTAAGAGTTACAGAAAGAGGAGAGAGAAAAGCAAGAAGATGGATTCAGGATGTATTGATGGTTTAGCATGAGGTTTTCAGACAAAGACTCTGAGAGAGTGAGAAGAGAGAGAGAGAGGAGACGTTGGTTGAGCTATGCAAGAGAGAGAGATGGAGTGATAGGGAGTGAGATGAGTGATGATACTGCATGATGGTAATCATAATACAAGAGAGAGTGAGAGAAAATGAGAGAGAGGAGAGATGAGAAGAGAAGAGAGTGAGAAGTGAGAGAGAGAGAGTGAGAGAGAGTGAGAGAGAGTGAGAGTGAGAGAGTGAGAGAGAGTGAGAGTGAGAGAGAGTAGAGTAAAGGAGAGAGTGAGAGTGAGAGAGTGAGATAGTAGAGTGAGAGAGATGAGAGTGAGGAGAGTGAGAGGAGAGAAGTGAGAGTGAAGAGAGAGAGTGAGAGAGAGTGAGATAGGTGAGAGAGAGAGAGAGAAGTGAGAGAGAGTGAGAGAAAGTGAGAGAGAGTGAGAAAGTGAGAGAGTGAAGTGAGAGAGAGTGAGAGAAAATGAGAGAAAGTGAGAGAGAGTGAGATAGTGATAGAAAGTGAGAGTGAGAGAGAGTGAGAGAGAGTGAGATAGTGAGAGAAAGTGAGAGTGAGAGAGAGTGAGAGAGAGTGAGAGTGACATAGTGAGAAGCATAGTTTCACTAATACTACGTAATGATAGCACATACTGCAAAGAGGCAGCAAGAGAGAGAATGAGTGAGAGAGTGAGAGAGACAGTAAGAGAGAGTGAGAGAGAGTGAGAGAGAGTGAGTGAGAGAGAGTGAGTGAGAGAGAGAGTGAGTGAGAGAGAGAGAGTGAGAGTGAGTGAGTGACAGAGAGAGAGTGAGATATAGAGAGTGAGAGAGAGTGTAAGAGAGAATGAGAGTGAGAGAGAATGTGAGAGAGGAGAGAGAGAATGAGTGAGAGAATGAGAGAGAGAGTAGAGAGAGAGGAGAGAGAGAGAGAGGAATGAGTAGAGAGTGAGAGAGAATGAGTGAGAGAGTGTGAGAGAGAATGAGAAAGAGTGTGAGAGAGTGAATGAGAGTGTGAGAGAGTGAGAGAGAGTGTGAAGAGAGAATGAGGAGTGAGAGAGAATGAGAGGGGAGTGAGAGAGACAGTAAGAGAGATGAGAGAGAGTGAGAGAGAGAGATGAAAGAGGAGAGAGTGAGAGAGAGTGAGTGAGAGGAGAGAGGTGAGAGATGATGAGAGAGAGAGTGAGATATGAGAGTGAGAGAGAGTGTAAGAGAGAATGAGAGTGTGAGAGAGAATGAGTGAGAGAGGGAGAGAGAGAATGAGTGAGAGAGTGAGAGAGAGAGAGTGAGAGAGAGAGTGAGAGAGAGAGTGAGAGAGTGAGTGAGAGAGTGAGAGAGAATGAGTGAGAGAGTGAGAGAGAATGAGTGAGAGAGTGTGAGAGAGAATGAGAAAGAGTGTGAGAGAGTGAATGAGAGAGTGTGAGAAAGTGAGAGAGAGTGTGAGAGAGAATGAGAGTGTGAGAGAGAATGAGTGAGAGAGTGAGAGAGAGAGGGAGTGAGAGAGTGAGAGAGAGAGTGAGAGAGTGAGTGAGAGAGAGAATGAGAGAGAGTGTGAGAGAGAATGAGAGAGAGAGTGTGAGAGAGAGAGAGAGAAAGTGTGAATAGTTAGAAATAGTTATATAAATACTAACTGCTCCAAATAAATCCTAGCGCTACCATGCTTCTCAACGTTAGTCACGTCTGGTCCATACAGTTTACTGGAAGCATATAGTGGATACTTTGAGAGGACGGTCTTCAGTATTTTGAAATTTTTGACAAGGATATCCGGGAGAATCCGGAAGCCGAAATTGTAGAAATATGAATTGGGTTCTGTAAATAAATCAGACATTCATGAAAACTCCATCGTCTTAACTTATGGACAGAATTTCAGACATAATAGGTTACCTAGGTTAGTTTAAGTAGTAGCATATCCGTTGTTGGAACGTCGCATTCTTCTTCTTCTTTCTGCTTTCATTCTTCACCCAATTTGATCATTCTTATTGTGATTTTAATTGGTCCACTGGCAAGAACGGAGTGATCTACGTCGGGACGATTGTGCGCCCATGGTGACTAGGCCCGCCGTCCGTTTTCAGCCAGCTTTTGATTTACTAGGGTGAACTTCCCTAGGGTACGATCCTTTCTGCCGACTATGTCGGCTCAGGATCTACGCCTTTACGATCAACTTTGCCGTATATTTGGGCTTTGTGATCTACGCCAGGACAGTGAGTTACGCTGTTTTGCCCGTTCTGACTGAGAATATTTCTCGGGCTTGTCCTCGGACGGCGTCTTACTCGTATAAAACAGTGTAAAGTATCGGCCTTCGTCAATGTTCGGACCCGGACTTCCTGTCTGATCCGTACATTGTCGGCCTTGCTTTACCGTACATTTTGAGTTTGATCCGGAGAAGGAACATTCTCAGCCTTTTCTAGACGCGCGTTGGTACGTGGTAATTTGCAATTAACCTCGAAAGGCACCGGCATGGGGCCCAGTACAAACAATATAGAGGGTCGTTTTAGTCGGCGCTATCAACGCAACTGAGGATTTTGCGCTCTCCACCATTACCCGCTCCAGTTATTCCGGGATGTTAGTTACGACTGCAATCGAACCTTGCCCGGTTGCCCCACGGCTGGCAGTTCCTTTAGGTATCACCAACCTCAGTTCCTCCGGGGATGTTAATTTTTTATGCACAGTACCTTGCACGGTGTTCTCCCGGGCGGGTAGTTTCGTTATGCACTAAAACGCAACTTGTTCTTTTGCGCTCGGCAAACCTTGCCCAGTACATGTATCTGCACCAGGCCACCAATGCGGAGTCAGCTGCAATCTTCTCTCGCACCAACACGAGGGTAGACTTTATTCGTTACGGTCCTGTCTTATTTATTCTTGCCGACGGACTGGCAATGTTTGCCCCCTCCTCAGGGCTTCGGGCTACGTGGGCACACGTTTCGTCACTGGATGCACCTCTCATCCATGTCAGAGACGTTTCGTTGCTGTTTCTTTACGTTCAGGAACTTGGGCAATATCTTGTTGGACATCGGTCAGGAGATTTGTGCATTTTGTTAGTATGGATCTGTATTGCATTTCCGTACTTGCACTGCTACCACTACCAGTAGTTCTCCCCGATCCCTGCCCCTCTTAGCCAGACCTGAACCAGAGTCTGTTTCCAGGGTCACCGCGTGGAGGTTGGGGGCAGGGTCTTGGTTAGCCCCCTCGCTAACCCTGGCTCGTGTTACCACCATGACCTCATGTTCCTTTGACCCTGGAACGCTCGCATTCATTACAATCCGCCTGAAAAGCTTCTGTCTCTTGCAAGTTATCAGGCCTCTTCTAGCGTCATGTTTAAGGTTTCTTTGAATGTCCTGCTGCCACCTTCGTCTTGGTTGTCCTCTGCCTCGTATTTCCGGAACCTTCCATATCACCCCGGACATGTCCATAGGTGCTTCGATCTCCGTCTCAGCAGCAAATCTCGCAGCGTTCAGTGGTCCAGAACGCAAGTTCGATGTTGATTAATTAATCTCTTTGCATATTTGTTATGTCGTTCATTTCGGGCTGAACTAACATCGACATCCATCTCTTTCAGTCTGGTCAGCGAGTGGGATTCACAGTCCTGAAACTCCTCTGTTCGTAATTACTCTCAATGCGTTAAGAATGACATTTCGGTCCATTTGCAGCTTCCTCTGACATTGTAGCCATGCCAGACAATAATCTTCTTCTTTGCGTTCGTTCTTTGACAATTTTAATCACCTTTGTGAAATGTTTGATCTTTGCCAAGAACGTGTATACGTTGCACATTGGTTTGTAGGCCCCTAAACGTATAGACTTCTAAATGTTTAGGACACGTGCATCCGATTTCAGCCAAACCTTCTTAGGCGCCTCTTACAACATGCGTGGCAAGCAACAGTGGTTCTATTCTTTACATCCTAAATTTGGGCCCCGATAACCACTTGGGCGCAGGCAATAATCTATCAGTTCGTTCATGACCACTAACTCCAGGTGCCCAAGGATAAAAATGAAGGTAATTTCTCTGATCTCTCTCTGTACCTCCACCCATTTGCCTCTCACCATTCCTGATTCGTCTATACATTAGCGTCTATACGACATTAGCGTCCATACGACATTAGCGTCTATACTGTATACGACATTAGCGTCATCCTTAGCGTCATACGACATTAGCGTCTATACGACATTAGCGTCTATACGACATTAGCGTCTATACGACTAGCGTATACGACATTTGATACATATTCTTACAAGAATACCTTATTCAGTTGTGAGTACTTCAGTAGAACGAGTGATCTTTCGTTCAACAATGGTTTTAATGTGCCGTTACTCATAACGACGCAATTGCACTGTTTTTATTTTACATCGGTGCTGCAAGCTAATCAAAGAGTTTCAAAGCCGAAGGATTGACTTCATTGCACCGGGTTTTACCCTATATGGCTCGGTCCCTCTCCGCAGAATGGCAAGCCATCTACCAGAAGAATTACACAAAACACGAACTCCGTAGCTCCAGCAACAATTCTAGGGGTCTCTGGAAAAAACTGCACTCGTGAACATAATGGTGCGGTACGAATTCGAACCCTCGACTTTCGACTCACAATGCAACGGGCTTAACCACTTAACCACAGAGATCCCCCAAGCTTAATATATGCCCACGTGCCGATGAGCTGAATTACTACCGTACAGCCGGTCTCCAACGTGGAAATGGATTGTACGAGTAGGCGGAGTCAACGGGGATCGTGCGTGTAGGCGGGGTTCCTTCTCGGTTTATCAACAGAAGAACTCACTCAACCTAAAAAATTTAATGACAGCATAGCTAGTACAGTCGACGCGAAACTGTTCAGGTTAGGATTTGTTATTTATGCTCCCGACAGAAACAAAACTCCTTGGCATTACTGGAGATTGGTCCCGGACATCCCGAATGGAAGCCCATGTCTAACCCATTCAACCAGACGCTCCTCTGTTGTTTGTACAATAAAATAAACCTAATAAATGTAATCAAAAAAATAATTGTTACCATTTCCTAATTGAAAATATGGAATACGTATTCCTCTTGCAGATGAGTAATTGAGAAGAAGCTCAGCATTAGCAGAGTTCCAGAGTCCGTCACTTCTCCAAAAAAAAAGGTTGACATCAAATTTGAGATCCCATCCAACTTTTGCGACAAATGCGTTGAATGTCTCCCATTGTTTCCCTACAATAATAATGTTAGTAATTAAGTTAACAATTTATGTACATTTAGTTTAGTTTACTTTAGTTTAGTTGTCGGATCATCATCAATGCACATCGAACCAGTTAGTTCATAAGTGATCCGATCTCCTCCTCAGTATGTCTCTCAGTTCAGTTTAGTCGTCGGATCATCATCACTGCGCATCGAACCAATTAGTCCATAATTGCTCCGATCTCCTTCTCAGTATGTCTCTCAGTTTAGTTTAGTTTAGTTGTTAGATCCTCATTACTGTACGTCGAATCAATTAGTCCATAATTGCTCGATCTCCTCCTCAGTATGTCTCTCAGTTTAGTTTAGTTGTTAGATCATCCTCACTGCGCATCGAACCAATTAGTCCATAATTGCTCCGATCTCCTTCTCAGTATGTCTCTCAGTTCAGTTTAGTTTAGTCGTCAGATCATCATCACTGCACATTGAACCAGGACAACTACTACCAATATGAGGATCATTGCTGCCCTCCATTGGTTCTCTGGTGCTCCGTTTACTGGGACCGTTGATGCATTTGACTTGCTGTCGATGCTTCGAAAGGTCCAAAATATCATGTTTTGTTATGTTAGATAAAGACATTAACCTAGAGTTGGGAGCTACCCGCTCTACAAGTAGAGCTGGACGCCTGATAGGCAGAGTGAGGAGTGTGCTTAACCAGTGGGCAACAGGAACCATCAATATGCATACCCTTTGCTCTCTGTTGATGAGATAGTGTATAGTATCTAGTTTAGTTCTAATTTTTGGGACACGGGGGGAGCTTCTGTAAAAGTGTAGCTTCTGTAAAAGTGTAGGTGTTGTAAAAGTGTAAGTGTTGTAAAAGTGTAAGTGTTGTAAAAGTGTAGGTGTTGTAAAAGTGTAAGTGTTGTAAAAGTGTAAGTGTTGTAAAAGTGTAGGTGTTGTAAAAGTGTAAGTGTTGTAAAAGTGTAGGTGTTGTAAAAGTGTAAGTGTTGTAAAAGTGTAGGTGTTGTAAAAGTGTAAGTGTTGTAAAAGTGTAAGTGTTGTAAAAGTGTAAGTGTTGTAAAAGTGTAGGTGTTGTAAAAGTGTAAGTGTTGTAAAAGTGTAGCTTCTGTAAAAGTATAGCTTCTGTAAAAGTGTAGCTTCTGTAAAAGTGTAGCTTCTGTAAAAGTGTAGCTTCTGTAAAAGTGTAAGTGTTGTAAAAGTGTAGGTGTTGTAAAAGTGTAGGTGTTGTAAAAGTGTAAGTGTTGTAAAAGTGTAGCCGCTGTAAAAGTGTAGCTTCTGTAAAAGTGTAAGTGTTGTAAAAGTGTAGCTGCTGTAAAAGTGTAGGTGTTGTAAAAGTGTAGGTGTTGTAGAAGTGTAGCCGCTGTAAAAGTGTAGCTGCTGTAAAAGTGTAGCCTCTGTTAAAGTGTAGGTGTTGTAAAAGTGTAGTGTGTAAAAGTGTAGGTGCTGTAAAAGTGTAGCTGCTGTAAAAGTGTAGGTGCTGTAAAAGTGTAGGTGTGTGTAAAGTGTAGCTCTGTAAAGTGTAGCTGCTGTAAAAGTGTAGGTGCTGTAAAAGTGTAGTGTGTAAAGTGTAGCTGCTGTAAAAGTGTAGGTGTTGTAAAGTGTAGGTGCTGTAAAAGTGTAGTGTGTAAAAGTGTAGGTGTTGTAAAAGTGTAAGTGTTGTAAAAGTGTAGGTGTTGTAAAAGTGTAGCCTCTGTAAAAGTGTAAGTGTTGTAAAAGTGTAAGTGTTGTAAAAGTGTAAGTGTTGTAAAAGTGTAGGTGTTGTAAAAGTGTAGGTGTTGTAAAAGTGTAGCCTCTGTAAAAGTGTAAGTGTTGTAAAGTGTAAGTGTTGTAAAAGTGTAGTTGTAAAAGTGTAGGCTCTGTAAAGTGTAGGTGTTGTAAAGTGTAGGTGTTGTAAAAGTGTAGCTGCTGTAAAAGTGTAGGTGCTGTAAAAGTGTAGCTGCTGTAAAAGTGTAGCTGCTGTAAAAGTGTAGCTGCTATAAAAAGGTAGCTGCTGTAAAAGTGTAATTACTGTAGTAGCTTTTCAAAAGTAAAGTAAAAGTATAGCTACAGTATGTACGGTAATGTGTAAGATACAAGTCTAAGATGCAATATCTGTTAGAGGAAATTGAGCACCTATGGATCTGACCGGAGTACTATTACGTCTGTTCAGTAACCAAAAACCAAGAACTCATGGACACAATATCGCGATTCATGCAGTATAATCAAGTAGGACTAATCACCTTGGTTTTACAAGAAACGAAGACGGGATATAAACGAATGTAAATAAAAGGAATTCTATTTCATACTCGAGTTATATTGGGGTATATGGTATATGTTTTACGTTTTATTGACTGTTGGTCTTGACAGGACACAATCGACTCCGCAGTCCAATGTATACGCAATTCAAGATTGGTAATACAACCATGTGTACATCTGGACAGTCACACCAGACTGCAGATGCACATACTTCAAGACTGTCCCGAATATGATACACTGAGGCAAACTCACTAGCCTAATGAAACAACACTGGACAAAAAACTAAACGGACCTCTGTGTGAGATACAAAAGACATTGACGTTTATACAAGAGACAACATTGAATATTTAGACAATATTTCAAGCAAACGAAAGAAAGGATACAAGAGACAACATTGAACATATAGACAATATTTCAAGCGAACGAAAGGAAGGATACAAGAGACAACATTGAATATATAGACAATATTTCAAGCGAACAAAAGGAAGGATACAAGAGACAACATTGAATATTTAGACAATATTTCAAGCAAACGAAAGAAAGGATACAAGAGACAACATTGAATATATAGACAATATTTCAAGCGAACGAAAGAAAGGATACAAGAGACAACATTGAACATATAGACAATATTTCAAGAGAACGAAAGGAAGGATACAAGAGACAACATTAAATATTTAGACAATATTTCAAGCGAACGAAAGGAAGGATACCAGAGACAACATTGAATATATAGACAATATTTCAAGAAACGAAAGAGAGATACAAGACACGCATTGAAATTTAGACAATATTTCAAGCAGAACGGAAGAAAGGATACAGAGACAACATTGAATATATAGACAATATTTCAAGCTGAAGAAAGAAGGATACAAGAGACAAATTGAATATATAGACAATATTTCAAGGAACGAAAGAAGGATACAAGAGACAACATTGAATATTTAGACAATATTTCAAGCAAACGAAAGAAAGGATACAAGAGACAACATTGAACATATAGACAATATTTCAAGCGAACGAAAGGAAGGATACAAGAGACAACATTGAATATATAGACAATATTTCAAGGAACGAAAGGAAGGATACAAGAGACAACATTGAATATATAGACAATATTTCAAGCGAACGAAAGAAGGAAGGATACAAGAGACAACATTGAATATATAGACAATATTTCAAGTGAACGAAAGAAAGGATACAAGAGACAACATTGAATATATAGACAATATTTCTAGTGAACGAAAAGGAAGGATACAAGAGACAACATTGAATATATAACAATATTTCAAGCAAAAAAGAAAGGATACAGAGACAACATTGAATATATAGACAATATTTCAAGAGAACGAAAGGAAGGATACAAGAGACAACGTTGAACATATAGACAATATTTCAAGTGAACGAAAGGAAGGAAGGATACAAGAGACAACATTGAATATATAGACAATATTTCAAGTGAACGAAAGAAAGGATACAAGAGACAAAATTGAATATATAGACAATATTTCAAGTGAACGAAAGAAAGGAAGGATACAAGAGACAACATTTAATATATAGACAATATTTCAAGTGAACGAAAGAAAGGATACAAGAGACAATATTGAATATATAGACAATATTTCAAGCAATCGAATGAAAGGAAGGATACAAGAGACATTGAACATATAGACAATATTTCAAGCGAACGAAAGGAAGGATAAAGAGACAACATTGAATATATAGACAATATTTCAAGTGAACGAAAGAAAGGAAGGATACAAGAGACAACACTGAATATATAGACAATATTTCAAGCCAACGAAAGAAAGGATACAAGAGACAACATTGAATATATAGACAATATTTCAAGTAAAAAAAGGAAGGATACAAGAGACAACATTGAATATATAGACAATATTTCAAGTAAAAAAAGGAAGGATACAAGAGACAACATTGAATATATAGACAATATTTCAAGCGAACAAACGGAAGGATACAAGAGACAACTTTGAATATATAGACAATATTTCAAGCGAACAAAAGGAAGGATACAAGAGACAACATTGAATATATAGACAATATTTCAAGTAAAAAAAGGAAGGATACAAGAGACAACATTGAATATATAGACAATATTTCAAGCGAACGAAAGAAAGGAAGGATACAAGAGACAACATTGAATATATAGACAATATTTCAAGCGAACGAAAGAAAGGATACAAGAGACAACTTTGAATATATAGACAATATTTCAAGCGAACGAAAGGAAGGATACAAGAGACAACATTGAATATATAGACAATATTTCAAGTAAAAAAAGGAAGGATACAAGAGACAACATTGAATATATAGACAATATTTCAAGCGAACGAAAGAAAGGAAGGATACAAGAGACAACATTGAATATATAGACAATATTTCAAGCGAACGAAAGAAAGGATACAAGAGACAACTTTGAATATATAGACAATATTTCAAGCGAACAAAAGGAAGGATACAAGAGACAACTTTGAATATATAGACAATATTTCAAGCGAACGAAAGGAAGGATACAAGAGACAACGTTGAATATATAGACAATATTTCAAGTAAAAAAAGGAAGGATACAAGAGACAACATTGAATATATAGACAATATTTCAAGCGAACGAAAGGAAGGAAGGATACAAAAGACAAAATTGAATATATCGAAAATATTTCAAGCGAACGAAAGGAAGGATACAAGAGAGTCGCCCGAGTGGTTACCGGGGCCCAAATTTGGGGTGTAAAGAACAGAACCACTGTTACCTAACATGCATGTCGTAAGAGGCGACTAAGAGGTTTGGCTGAAATCGGATGCATGTGTCCTAAACGTGTAGAAGTCTATGAGTTTAGGGGCCTACCAAACCAATGTGCAACGTATACACGTTCTTGGCAAAGATCAAACATATCCCAAAGAGTGATTAAAATTGGTCGTAAAGAACGAACGCAAAGAAGAAGAAGATACAAGAGACATCATTGAATATATAGACAATTTGTCATGCGAATGAAAGAAAGGAAGGATACAAGAGAAAACGTTGAATATATAGACAATATGTCAAGCGAACGAAAGGAAGGAAGGATACAAGAGACAACATTGAATATATAGACAATATTTCAAGCGAACGAAAGGAAGGAAGGATAAAAGAGACAACATTAAATATATAGACAATATTTCAAGCGAACGAAAGGAAGGATACAAAGATCATCATCATCAAATAGCTTGTCCTGAGCAGAACTTTGCCACCCCAACAGTCATCCGAAATTTCTCTCATAGGCCAGATGTCCTGCCTCTGCATGTTCACGTTCAAACCAACAGTTACATCCTGAATCCATTTTCTCCGTGGTCTTCCTCTTCTTCTCTTTGCCGGTATGCCTCCTTCCATGATGGTCTTCTCCAGCTCTTCATGTCTTTTTATATGTACAAAAATAACGCAATGTTCTCTTTCTTATTTGTAGCAACAGCCAGTTTTCTCTTTCTTATTTGAAGCATCAGCCAGTTTTGTTTTATGTTGAGTTCTTTCTGGATAGATCTATTTGTTCTCTTATCTGTCCAAGATATACGGAATACTCTTCTGTAACACTTATATTCAAAAGCACACATATATATATATATATATATATATATATATATATATATATATATAATAATAATTCCTCTCGTACCGTTATACGTTACATAGGGCCTGCATGTAATTTCTCCATACCGCTCTATCCTGGGCAACTAGCTCAATCTCCTCCATGGAACTGAGACCGATATTTCCTGCCTCTCTCAGCAAAGTTCGCTTCAGGGTCTCCCTAGGTCGACCTCTCTTTCTTGAACCCTTTGCATCCCACTTCAATGCCTGCTTTGATATCCGTTGATCATTTCTCCTCAAGGTGTGCCCAACATATCTCCATCTTTTCTTTCTTATAACAGTTGTCACTAGTGGTTGACCAGACATGTCTCTGATTTCATCACTTCTCCTGAATTCGTTCCATTTTATATTCATTATTTTTGCAGACATCTATTTTCAAATGCATTCAACTTGCTTTCTATATCTTTAGTCATTTTCCAACTCTCGCTAGCATATGTTAGGATTGATACAACATTTGAATTGATAATTCGTAATTTAGTTTTAATACTATATAACTTGCAGTTCCATATTTTATTTAGACTTTTAAAAGCTGATGTTGCTTTGCCAATTCGTATCATAATTTCTTTTTAACATTTCCTGTGCAATAAAATTGCTACCCAAATAGATAAACTGCTCTGTTATTTTTATCATTTTAGATTCCAGTGTGATATCTGCATTACTTGCCATAGGTGTCTTCATTATATTTGTTTTTCATAGCTTATCTGCAGTCCAATTTTTGATGCTATAGATGACAAGTTGTCTGTTTTTCTTTGCATATCTTGGTTGTTTCTACTTAACAAGGCAATATCATCTGTAAAATCCAAATCTTCTAGTTGACTATTTTCTACCCAATCGATGTATATATATTCAGCCGAAAACGTTGAATATATAGACAATATTTCAAGCGAACGAAAGGAAGGAAGAATTGACCGTCGGTACACAATGGGTGATGTGGTCAACGCTAGGCAAAGATGGAATATGCTAACTTAATATTTACCACAAAAACAAAACAGACATGTACTACCTGTCATAGTAAAATTCTCTATCTCTTTCTTTGGTGCAGCTAGAGCGACTCTTTGTTGTACGCTGCCTGTTGGATTAAATATCAGAAAGTCTGCAGATGTTCCACCAAGTCGAAACTCGCATGGAGCAAGTGCTGAGGCCAGATTCTGTAATTTCTGTGAACTTAGAACATTATAACTAAATTTAATAATAATAGATTCATTCATTCATAGAACCATCATCATTGCACTTCGATTAGTAACAATGTGTGCTTCAATATCTTTGTTACACGTGAAGATATAAGTTGCAGTACACGAACTCCGTAGCACAGGCGAGGGTCCTCGTCGTAATTTTGAAGATGGTAAAGATATTTTTGTTATAATTTTATTTTTAATCTTTTTTTTTTAAATGAATTTTGACCGGGCAGCGGCTTTCCAGCCTGATCTTCTTCTCGATTTTGAATTGCCAAGGGTTCTTGGTTAGTGTATATTATGTGTTAAAATTGAACACGAGATCTACGTTTTATCGAAGTCTTCGATAGGACTAGGAACTTGATCTCACCTACACTGAGATCAGGGATCTCTGGAAACATATCTAGATGGCTTCACGAGGGAGCGAACCGGGTACCTTTGACACGAGAGATGAGCACATAACCTCTACGAAACAGAGACCCTTAGTAATAATAATAAACTTGGAGAACTAGCCTGAGAAGTGATCTCATTAGCAGCTACGCCACTGCGGCTCATCTCATTAGCAGCTACACCACTGCGGCTCATCTCATTAGCAGCTACGCCACTGTGGCTCATCTCATTAGCAGCTACGCCACTGCGGCTCATCTCATTAGCAGCTACGCCACTGCGGCTCATCTCATTAGCAGCTACGCCACTGCGGCTCATCTCATTAGCAGCTACGCCACTGTGGCTCATCTCATTAGCAGCTACGCCACTGCGGCTCATCTCATTAGCAGCTACGCCACTGCGGCTCATCTCATTAGCAGCTACGTTACTGCGGCTCATCTCATTAGCAGCTACGTTACTGCGGCTCATCTCATTAGCAGCTACGTTACTGCGGCTCATCTCATTAGCAGCTACGCCAATGCGGCTCATCTCATTAGCAGCTACGCCACTGCGGCTCATCTCATTAGCAGCTACGTTACTGCGGCTCATCTCATTAGCAGCTACGTTACTGCGGCTCATCTCATTAGCAGCTACGCCCCTGCGGCTCATCTCATTAGCAGCTACGTTACTGCGGCTCATCTCATTAGCAGCTACGTTACTGCGGCTCATCTCATGCAGCTACCTTACTTTCGGCTCATCTCATTAGCAGCTATGTTACTGCGGCTCATCTCATTAGCAGCTATGCCACTGCGGCTCATCTCATTAGCAGCTACGTTACTGCGGCTCATCTCATTAGCAGCTACGTTACTGCGGCTCATCTCATTAGCAGCTATGTTACTGCGGCTCATCTCATTAGCAGCTATGCCACTGCGGCTCATCTCATTAGCAGCTACGTTACTGCGGCTCATCTCATTAGCAGCTACGTTACTGCGGCTCATCTCATTAGCAGCTACGCCACCGCGGCTCATCTCATTAGCAGCTACGCCACTGCGGCTCATCTCATTAGCAGCTACGCCACTGCGGCTCATCTCATTAGCAGCTACGTTACTGCGGCTCATCTCATTAGCAGCTACGTTACTGCGGCTCATCTCATTAGCAGCTACGCCAATGCGGCTCATCTCATTAGCAGCTACGCCACTGCGGCTCATCTCATTAGCAGCTACGTTACTGCGGCTCATCTCATTAGCAGCTACGTTACTGCGGCTCATCTCATTAGCAGCTACGTTACTGCGGCTCATCTCATTAGCAGCTACATTACTGCGGCTCATCTCATTAGCAGCTACGTTACTGCGGCTCATCTCATTAGCAGCTACGTTACTGCGGCTCATCTCATTAGCAGCTATGTTACTGCGGCTCATCTCATTAGCAGCTATGCCACTGCGGCTCATCTCATTAGCAGCTACGTTACTGCGGCTCATCTCATTAGCAGCTACGTTACTGCGGCTCATCTCATTAGCAGCTACGTTACTGCGGCTCATCTCATTAGCAGCTACGTTACTGCGGCTCATCTCATTAGCAGCTACGCCACCGCGGCTCATCTCATAAGCAGCTACGCCACTGCGGCTCATCTCATTAGCAGCTACGCCACTGCGGCTCATCTCATTAGCAGCTACGCCACTGCGGCTCATCTCATTAGCAGCTACGTTACTGCGGCTCATCTCATTAGCAGCTACGCCACTGCGGCTCATCTCATTAGCAGCTACGTTATTGCGGCTCATGTCATTAGCGCTACGTTACTGCGGCTCATCTCATTAGCAGCTACGCCACTGTGGCTCATCTCATTAGCAGCTACGTTACTGCGGCTCATCTCATTAGCAGCTACACCACTGCGGCTCATCTCATTAGCAGCTACGTTACTGCGGCTCATCTCATTAGCAGCTACGTCACTGCGGCTCATCTCATTAGCAGCTACGTTACTGCGGCTCATCTCATTAGAGCTACGCCACCGCGGCTCATCTCATTAGCAGCTACGCCACTGCGGCTCATCTCATTAGCAGCTACGCCACTGCGGCTCATCTCAATAGCAGCTACGTTACTGCGGCTCATCTCATTAGCAGCTACGCCACTGCGGCTCATCTCATTAGCAGCTACGTTACTGCGGCTCATCTCATTAGCAGCTACGTTACTGCGGCTCATCTCATTAGCAGCTACGCCACCGTGGCTCATCTCATAAGCAGCTATGCCACTGTGGCTCATCTCATTAGCAGCTACGCAACTGCGGCTCATCTCATTAGCAGCTACGCCACTGCGGCTCATCTCATTAGCAGCTACGTTACTGCGGCTCATCTCATTAGCAGCTACGTTACTGCGGCTCATCTCATTAGCAGCTACGCCACCGTGGCTCATCTCATAAGCAGCTATGCCACTGCGGCTCATCTCATTAGCAGCTACGCCACTGCGGCTCATCTCATTAGCAGCTACGTTACTGCGGCTCATCTCATTAGCAGCTACGCCACTGCGGCTCATCTCATTAGCAGCTACGCCACTGCGGCTCATCTCATTAGCAGCTACGTTATTGCGGCTCATGTCATTAGCAGCTACGTTACTGCGGCTCATCTCATTAGCAGCTACGCCACTGCGGCTCATCTCATTAGCAGCTACGCCACTGCGGCTCATCTCATTAGCAGCTACGTTACTGCGGCTCATCTCATTAGCAGCTACGTTACTGCGGCTCATCTCATTAGCAGCTACGTTACTGCGGCTCATCTCATTAGCAGCTACGCCACTGCGGCTCATCTCATTAGCAGCTACGCCACTGTGGCTCATCTCATTAGCAGCTACGCAACTGCGGCTCATCTCATTAGCAGCTACGTTACTGCGGCTCATCTCATTAGCAGCTACACCACTGCGGCTCATCTCATTAGCAGCTACGTTACTGCGGCTCATCTCATTAGCAGCTACATTACTGCGGCTCATCTCATTACGTTACGTCACTGCGGCTCTCATGTATATATGTATATGGGATGTGCTTGTGTAGCTGTGGTATATGTGTGTGTAAATGGTTAGAAATGAGATTATCTAATTCTTCTATGGACAGGGACATTTAATAAGGCAGGGGGAAACATATATGTGCTTTTGAATATATGTTTTTCAGAAGAGTCCTTTATGTTCTTCAGAAGAGTCCATGGACAGAGAACAGAACAAATAGATATATACAGAAAGAACTCAAATTTAAAAAAAAACTAGCCGATGTTACAAATAAAAATAAGAAAATTAAAGTAAGTTAGACATATAAAGAGACATGAAGGGATGGAAAAGACCATAGTGGAAGGAGGCATCGTGGCAAAGAGAAAGACAACGGAGAAGAGGAGTGCAAGATGTAACTGATGGTTTGAACATGACGGCTGCAGAGGCAGGACATCTGCCTATGAGAGAGAGAAATTCAAAGAGACTTTTAAGGTGACAAACTTCTGCTCAGGACAAGATATTTGATATTGATGATGAAGTCTTCTATCATTTTTTTAGTTTTTACATTTTTACATTTAATGTTTAGTTTTACATTTTAAATGTAATGTTTAGTTTTACATTTTTAAATGTAATGTTTAGTTTTAACTTTTTTACATGAAATGTTTAGTTTTAATGTAATGCTTTGTCATTTTTTACATGTAATGTTTTGTTTACATTTACATGTAATGTTTCTGTTTTACATTTGATATGTAATATTTAGTTGTTTTTTATTTTACATGTGATGTTTAGTTTTTTTTTCATTTTTACATGTAATGTTTAGTTTTTACATTTTACATGTAATGTTTAGTTTTACTTTTTTACATGTAATGTTTAGTTTTACATTTTACATGTAATGTTTAGTTCTTCTATAATTTCTTTTCAGCTTCACAGCTGATTGTTATTCTGTTTGTCGCTAATTATTCAGTTTTACTTCTTCTTCTTCTTCGGACTTTCCTTATCGACCACTTGTTAACCACACTTTGTGATTTGTATATGATCCAAACCTAAGAGCGATTGCACGTTGTGCCAGTTATGCGCCTACAAGTAGGCCAGTACATCCGGTTTCTGCGATGATTTTTATTTACTAGGGCAGCTTCGCGCAGAGGCAGAAGCAGACCAAGAAGAAGATGGCTACAAGATATTAAAGAAACTATGAATATGACCATCGATAAATTGGGTGAACTGGCTAGAGACAATTAATTTCAGATGTGCTGCAAAGAGAGCAACGTCTTATAAAGGATACGCACTTTGATGATGAGCTTTCCTAGGCCCCTACCTTAGACGTATTTTACGACATTCCTTGTAGATCGTAGTGTTACTATTCTCTGCTCCCATTGAGGACTCCGACAATACAGTTTTAAATTTAGCTTTTTTTTTCTTCTATCCCAGTCTTTTGTTTGTTTTAACTAACAAGCAGCCCTCTGACACTGCTCTGACACTGCTCTGACACTGCTCTGACACTGCTCTGACACTGCTCTGACACTGCTCTGACACTGCTCTGACACTGCTCTGACACTGCTCTGACACTGCTCTGACACTGCTCTGATACTGCTCTAAAAACGAGACTGCAGAGCTAGGCAATGGGTGCAGTAAGGAGGAAGGTAATGGTTCGAATCCTGTGTTTAATATTTTAAAAATGTTTGCAGAAGCCTTTAATACTTGTTTCATTATCATCATCAAGTAGCTTGTCCTTTCCGGAACTTGGCTCTCATGACAGCAGTTCTGACAAACTTTCTATTCTATGCAAGTTGATCAGCGTCAGCAGCAGTCATTCTCAGATCGTCAATGATATCCTGCATCCATCGTCTTATTCTCATTCTTCTTCCAGGCACTATTCCATCCAAAATAGTTTCTCTATGCACTCATGTCGTTTGATGTGTCGAAATTTTAATTTTCCTTGATTTTATGTTCTGTAATAGCCAAATCTCTCTAATATGACGCTGTGGTAGAATGGAAGCATTTGTTAATCTACGATGGTATGACAGAACCACACACACAGGGAATTGACGGCAAGTGGGACAACGGCAAGTGGGACAACGGAAAGTGGGACAAAGGCAAGTGGGACAACGGCAAATGGAACAACGGCAAGTGGGACAACGGCAAATGGAACAACGGCAAGTGGGACAACGGCATGTGGGACAAGATATAAGGGACAGAAGGTGACGATGGATAGGGCACACACTGAGAAAGCGCCCTGACAGCATCACGAGACGGGCTCTCCGGTGGAACCCCCAGGGTAATAGAACTAAGGGAAGACATAGGAACACCTGGAGACTGACGTAAGAAAGTGGCGAGAGAGTGGAGAGATCTGGAAAATGTCGTCTTGTGTAGGCGGGCTTGGAAGAACTTGATTGACCTATGACTCCCTGCAGACTTATGCCTCCCTGCAGACTTATGACTCTCTGCAGACTTATGCCTCTCTACAGACTTATGCCTCTCTGCAGACTTATGCCTCTCTACAGACTTATGCCTCTCTGCAGACTTATGCCTCTCTACAGACTTATACCTCTCTACAGACTTATACCTCTAAGCAGACTTATGCCTCTCTACAGACTTATACCTCTCTACAGACTTATACCTCTCTACAGACTTATACCTCTCTGCAGACTTATGCCTCTCTACAGACTTATACCTCTCTACAGACTTATGCCTCTCTACAGACTTATGCCTCTCTACAGACTTATGCCTCTCTACAGACTTATGCCTCTCTACAGACTTATGCCTCTCTACAGACTTATGCCTCTCTACAGACTTATGCCTCTCTGCAGACTTATGCCTCTCTACAGACATGCCTCTCTACAGACTTATGCCTCTCTACAGACTTATGCCTCTCTACAGACTTATGCCTCTCTACAGACTTATGCCTCTCTGCAGACTTATGCCTCTCTACAGACTTATGCCTCTCTACAGACTTATGCCTCTCTGCAGACTTATGCCTCTCTACAGACTTATGCCTCTCTGCAGACTTATGCCTCTCTACAGACTTATGCCTCTCTACAGACATGCCTCTCTACAGACTTATGCCTCTCTACAGACTTATGCCTCTCTGCAGACTTATGCCTCTCTGCAGACTTATGCCTCTCTACAGACTTATGCCTCTCTACAGACATGCCTCTCTACAGACTTATGCCTCTCTGCAGACTTATGCCTCTCTGTAGACTTATACCTCTCTGCAGACTTATGCCTCTCTGTAGACCTATGGCTTAATAGTGGAAAGGATAAAAACGAGGAAGAAGGATACCACGTTACTTCCATTCATCAACACTAGAAACATAACATTGATTGATTGATTGAAAGGACAATCAACATTGCCCTTTGGTGAGTAGTCTTGTGTGCTTCGATCTCTTTCTTACACAGGAAGATCTCTGCTACAGTGCATGAACTCCGTAGCACCGGTCAGGATCCCAGATGTAATTTTGAAGATGGTGAAGGAATTTAAATTTGCATTTATCCCTTATGAATTTTGTCATGGCAGCGGTTTTCCAGCCTGATCTTTTCGATTTTGAACTTCCAAGGTTTTTTTTTACGTGCTCAAATTAAACACTGGATCTACGTTTTATCGTCTGTCTCGGATAAGACTAGGAACTCGATCTCACCTACACTGAGATCAGGGATCTCTGAAAAAATACGTAAATTGCTCCACGGGGTAGCGAACCCGGTACCTTTCACACGAGAGACGAGCTCCTAACCTCTACGCCATAGAGACCCCACAAAACATAACATAACAAATAGAGACCCCACAAAACATAACATAACAAATAGAGACCCCACAAAACATAACATAACAAATAGAGACCCACAAAACATAACATAACAAATAGAGACTTCACAAAACATAACATAACAAATAGAGACCCACAAAACATAACATAACAAATAGAGACCCCACAAAACATAACATAACAAATAGAGACCCACAAAACATAACATAACAAATAGAGACTTCACAAAACATAACATAACAAATAGAGACTTCACAAAACATAACATAACAAATAGAGAACCACAAAACATAACATAACAAATAGAGACCCACAAAACATAACATAACAAATAGAGACCCACAAAACATAACATAACAAATAGAGACTTCACAAAACATAACATAACAAATAGAGACTTCACAAAACATAACATAACAAATAGAGAACCACAAAACATAACATAACAAATAGAGACTTCACAAAACATAACATAACAAATAGAGACCACACAAAACATAACATAACAAATAGAGACTTCACAAAACATAACATAACAAATAGAGACCCACAAAACATAACATAACAAATAGAGACTTCACAAAACATAACATAACAAATAGAGACTTCACAAAACATAACATAACAAATAGAGACTTCACAAAACATAACATAACAAATAGAGACCTCACAAAACATAACATAACAAATAGAGACCCACAAAACATAACATAACAAATAGAGACTTACAAAACATAACATAACAAATAGAGACTTCAAAACATAACATAACAAATAGAGACTTCAAAACATAACATAACAAATAGAGACTTCACAAACATAACATAACAAATAGAGACCACAAACATAACATAACAAATAGAGACTTACAAACATAACATAACAAATACGTTATAATATTCGAATTACCTATTCCAACCAACTTGTGACAATCGTTTGTTGCCAGTAGCAACACTCAGAAATCTGGCATCTGTATAATTTAAACTCGTAGATAAATCGACCATAATTTTGTACGTTGATGTCCTTGAGATTCTCTGAGACTCAGACCCGACTTCAGATTTTAGAACATTCTCATTGCTTGCTACTTCGCCGATGCAGCAGTAGATCATCAATATTTGTAGTATCAAGTAGCGTAACTGTTTCATTGTAGTATTCAGTGCCGGATTAAGCCAGCGCGGGGCCTGGAGCAAATGTTACCAAGAGGCCCTAGGTTTTTGTATGGTAATAAAATAAAGCACAACTTTTACAAACAAACTTGTCTCGATTTAATGTGAGCAAATTTAGAGATAACACTAGACAAATCAATTTCTCTAAGTAAATTACATTCAATGTTCATTAAGGTGAGGTTATTTAGACGATCTTGTCCCATCATGTTCCTTTTTATTCGCTTTAATGTCCAAAAAGAACGTTCTCCGCTTGCAAGCGTTCTAGAATTCCGTTCCATAAAATTGTCATTATTCCTGTTTCCAACTTACTCATCTTCAAAGCTAGTCCGTACGCCTGATTACGACACTCTATCTTTTGATCCATGTTATTTGAGATGTCATCCCAAACTTGTTTGATAGTTTTACAAGTAAATATTTTCTGCTCAGTGTCTTCAGAAACACGGAACCCTGAGCATTTGCTACTTCTTTATATCTTTACCTTTCAGCTAGTAAACGGAGCACAGGTCTTCAACAAACTTCTTCCAGCTCTTCCTCTCTCTTGCCATCCCTTCCAATTTTTGTCCATGTTTTACCTATCCTTTTAATATCAGCCTCCAGCTCTCTTCTTCAGGTCTGTCTAGGCCTTTCCATACTTCTCTTTTCCTGCGGGTTCCAAAACAGTATTTGTTACTTCTGCTATAGAGCTAATTAGGCATTGGTAGTATTGCTACTTTCTCTAATGTCGTTGATGTTTTCTGGTAATGATTTCTCGGTGTATT
The DNA here is from genome assembly GCA_020796225.1 of Arion vulgaris. Taxonomy (NCBI): domain Eukaryota; kingdom Metazoa; phylum Mollusca; class Gastropoda; order Stylommatophora; family Arionidae; genus Arion; species Arion vulgaris. The sequence goes on from CM036778.1 coordinate 10,381,374, forward strand.
AGTCAAATATAGTAGATGGCTTATAAATATATAGAAATCTGTAAACATAAAATACTGAAGGTGTTGGATATGGGCCTCATTTATATTTAGCCTGAGAGTATAAACTCTCTTCATTATTACTTTTAACTAACTAGTTTTCTTCTGAGGAGCGTGCAGACCGAATGGAACCTTCCTTTCTTACTTTCGTTCGCTTGAAATATTGTCTATGTATTCAATGTTGTCTCGCATAAACTTCACTGTCTTTTGTAGCTCACACAGTGGTCCGTGTAGTTTTCCGTCGAGAGTTGTTTGTTAGGCCAGTGAGTTTGTCTCAGTGTATCATATTCGGGGCATGCCTCAGTGTATCATATTCGGGGCATGCCTCAGTGTATCATATTCGGGCATGCCTCAGTGTATCATATTCGGGCAGTCTTGAAGTATGTGCTCTGCAGTCTGATGTGCCTGTCCACATGTACACATGGCTGAATTGCCAATCTTGAATTTTTTATACATGTGACTGCGGAGTCGATTGTGTCCTGTTCTAATGCGCAGAATGACAACTTGTTCCAATCTGCTCTTATTATAGTAATAGTCTTGTGTTGGTATTTGTGGCTTTCTTATTGACTTAATCATCCTTTCCTTTTGGTGGTAGGTAACTGGCACATCCGGCTGCTCTCCTGCAGCACCTTCCTTGATCAATTGGTCTGTTGTTTCATTCCCTGGTATTCCACTTGTGAGACAGTAGCTGAATGGATTGTAGCGCGTTCCTTTTTCTGTCTAGGAGCTTTTTTGGTATTACTACAACTAAATAACTTGGAATTCCATATTTCCTTAAGACTTTTAAAAACTTACTGTATTTTTTCAATTCGAAGCATAATTGATCGTTTTTATTTTTCCAATGCAATCAAAATTGCTACCTAAATAGGTGAACTGCTTTATTATTTTTATCATTTTAGATTCCAGTGTGATATCTGCGTTACTTACCATAGGTGTCGTCACTATATTTGTCTGTTCATAGCTTATCTGCAGTCCAACTTTTGATGCTATAGATGACAAGTTGTCTGTTTTTCTTTGCATATCTTGGTTGTTTTTACTTAACATGGCAATATTATCTGAAGGATAGAAATCTCATTGACAAATTAATTTCTAGACAATCGATGCCAGTTTCGTCCCTGCAACATTTTCTCGCCACCCAGTCAACGGCAAAACCAAACAATAATAATAATAAAATAATTCATTTCAAACCGTTATACATAAGAACAAAAGCCGGAACATCAAAAACATTCTCAGTAAACTCAGGAGTTAGACAGGGGTGTGTGCTCTCCCCACTGCTGTTTATAACATACATGGACAACATAAGTAGAGAAGCAGGAATAGAGAAAGGAAATAATATTTCAGAACTTTTATTTGCAGATGAACAAGTACTGATTGCATAAAATAAGAATCTCTCCAGAACCATTTGAGCTTAGTTAACATCAATGGTGAGGAGTACAACATGAAAATAAATATGATAAAGACAGAGACAATGGCAATAAGTAGACAACCAGATAGCCTTACAATAAAACTCCAGAACGTAGACATAAAACAAACAATTGAAGCCAAATACTTAGGAGCAATTTTCACAGCAGATGGAAGTATCGATAGCGAAATCAGCAATCGTTGCACAAAAGCTAACCAAGTACTGGAACAGTTAACACCACTGTTGTCACATCAAGAGATACCGCTAACAACTAAAGCAAATCTCATAAGAACGATTTTCTGGCCAACACTATGTTACCAGTATCAAACATGGCCAATAACAGCAGCTAATGAGCGGAAAATCATATCGACAGAGATGAGGTGTCTTAGAAGAGCTGCAGGTGTGACTATAAGAGACAAAATTAGAAATGAAGAAATCAGGAGACTGGATGTGAAACCAGTTATGCAATTCATAAAAGAACAACAGATTAAATGGTTTGGACACCTGACGAGAATGCCCTGGTATCGCCTACCACAGAGAGCCACACAGAAAAAGTATAATGAGTACAAGGCAAGAGGAAGACCACGCAAAAGATGGAGCGACGGCATCAAGAACAGCCTTACGAACATGAATATCAGCTTACAAAGTGCCTTAGAAAAAGCACACACAAGATCACTACGTTTCACCCCCAACACTTCTATAAAAAGTAAATGGTGGAAGAGAAGAACAAGCACACATAAGATCACTACGTTTCACCCCAACACTTCTATAAAGAAGTAAATGGTGGAAGAGAAGAACAAGCACACACAAGATCACTACGTTTCACCCCCAACACTTCTATAAAGAAGTCAATGGTGGAAGAGAAAAAGAAGATACGTGGTTCGAATGGTTCGAGATTCAAAAGGGGGTACGACAGGAATGTATTTTCTCCCCATACTTATTCAACATATATGCGGAGAACATCATGAGGAATGTAAAGACGATGCCAACTATGTGAATTACGACCCTTTCAATATATGCGGCAAATCCATACCAGAGCTTAGATATGCAGACGATACAGTATTATTATCCACCAGCAAAGAAGGTTTGGAAAACCTAATCATGACGACCAAGAAACATAGTGAAGACCAACATCTATATTTGAATACACAAAAACAAAAATCATGTCAACTGACAAAGCAAAAGGTTCACCTAACATCCAAGCAAACAATGAAGAACTCCAATGTGTAGAGAGCTGTGAATATCTGGGCTCAATAATTAACAATAACGGTGACTGCTCCAAAGAGATCTCAAGAAGATTGGCAATAGCAATCAAAAAGTTAAACACAATGAACAACATGTGGCAAAGCACCAGCAAAATATTAAAATTAAAAATATTGAGAGCATGCATTTTCCCAGTGGCTACTTATGGTTGTGAATCATGGACTATTACACAAAAATTAAGAACGAAAATCCAGTCTTCGAAACTAAATGCTACAGAAAATCCTACGAATACCTGGAAGAAAAAGAAAGAACACTGATATCCTGAAAGAACTAAATGTTAAAGAGAATTGGCTGATAAACAACATACTATACAGAAAAATTAGATACTTTAGTCACATTAAGCGTCACGATGGCCTGGAAAGAACAATACTAGAGGCAGGGTCCCAGGACGCAGAGGCAGACCAAGAAGAAGATGTCTACAAGATATTAAAGAAACCATGAACATGACCATCGACGAAGTGGGTGAACTGGTTTGAGACAGAGTGAATTTCAGATGTGCTGCAAAGAGAGCAACGTCCTATGAAGGATACGTACTTGATGATGATGATACGTTACATAGGGCTGCAAGGAATTTTCAATAACGATCTATCCTGGGCAACTCGCTCAATCTTCTCCATGAAACTGAGGCCGATATTTCTTGCCTCTCAGAAAAGTTCTGTTCTGGGTCTCACTAAGTCGTTCTCTCTTTCTTGAACCATTTGTATCCCACATCAATGTCTGCTTTGATATTCGTTGATAATTTCTCATCAAGTGTGTCAACTTACTTCCATCTTCTCTTTCTAAAAACATTTGACACTAGTGGTTGATCAGACATTTTCCTCAAGGTGTGTCCAACATATCTCCATCTTCTCTTTCTTAAAACATTTGACACTAGTGGTTGATCAGACATTTCTCCTCAAGGTGTGTCCAACATATCTCCATCTTCTCTTTCTTAAAACATTTTACACTAGTGGTTGATCAGACATTTCTCCTCAAGGTGTGTCCAACATATCTCCATCTTCTCTTTCTTAAAACATTTGACACTAGTGGTTGATCAGACATTTCTCCTCAAGGTGTGTCCAACATATCTCCATCTTCTCTTTCTTAAAGCATTTGACACTAGTGGTTGATCAGACATTCCATCTCAAGGTGTGTCCAACATATCTCCATCTTCTCTTTCTTAAAACATTTGACACTAGTGGTTGATCAGACATTCCTCCTCAAGGTGTGTCCAACATATCTCCATCTTCTCTTTCTTAAAACATTTGACACTAGTGGTTGATCAGACATTCCTCCTCAAGGTGTGCCCAACATATCTCCATCTTCTCTTTCTTAAAGCATTTGACACTAGTGGTTGATCAGACATTTCTCCTCAAGGTGTGTCCAACATATCTCCATCTTCTCTTTCTTAAAACATTTGACACTAGTGGTTGATCAGACATTTCTCCTCAAGGTGTGTCCAACATATCTCCATCTTCTCTTTCTTAAAACATTTGACACTAGTGGTTGATCAGACATTTCTCCTCAAGGTGTGTCCAACATATCTCCATCTTCTCTTTCTTAAAACATTTGACACTAGTGGTTGTTCAGACATTTCTCCTCAAGGTGTGTCCAACATATCTCCATCTTCTCTTTCTTAAAACATTTGACACTAGTGGTTGATCAGACATTTCTTCTTAATGTATGTCCAACATATCTCCATCTTCTCCTTCTTATATCAGTTGTTACTACTGGTTCCCCAGACATTTCTCTGATGTCATAACTTCTGAATTCGTTCCTGAATTCCCTCCAAACAAATAGAATATAAAATACAACATTGCCTAATACAAAACCTAAGTGTGTTTGATTAAGTTTAACGACAATAATATTCGCCTGCATTGAGAGTCTTGGAGACTTTATTCTTCTAGTATTGGTTGTCTGGAATCCAAACTTGTCTAGTTAACCTATTGAAGTCTTTATAGTTGTTTCAGTGAAGTTTGGTGCAATTAGCAAAACTTTATTTATGGCTTTGTTCGTTCCTAGATAACTGCTATCGTTTCTCTTCAAAATTCTCCTAGTTCGACAAGGTACAAACAATGATGCTCATACCGTTACGGAAGTGCAATGCTGTTTTGTTTAGTTGGTTTAGAGAGTGTGGGAAAATATTTTGTGCTTTTCCCAATCATCATCATCAAATAGCTTGTTCTGAGCAGAACTTTGCCACCCCAACAGTCCTCCATAATTTCTCTCTCTCATTGGCCAGATGTCCTGCCTCTGCTGCTGTCATGTTCAAACCATCAGTTACATCCTAAATCCATCTTCTCCGTGGTCTTCCTCTTCTCCTCTTTGCAAGTATGCCACCTTCCATAATGGTTTCCTTAGCTCTTCATTTTTTATATGTCCAAAATACCTCAATTTTCTCTTTCTTATTTGTATTCTCAGTCCACTACTTTTCCCACTACCTTTGATAAAATATTGATAATGTGTAAGCCTGGCCATCAAAAGTCTGAAGAGGGGGAAGTCACCAGGGTGCGATGATATAACAGCGGAGGCAATCAAAGCGGCGGCCGAAATGATCTTTGAGAAAGAAGCACTACACGCAACAAGGTCGTGATATTCACCGATGCTCTATCGGTTATCACGGCACTCAAATGCGTTGGCAAAACTGAGATGAATGAGCTCAAAACGTCCCTCGCTGAACTAACGAGTTCACTCAAACGCACCGTCATCCAGTGGATACCGTCACACTGCAACGTTAGGGGAAACGAAGCAGCCGACAAACTAGCCAAAGAGGGCGGTCGACTACCCCAGACTGATCTCGGGATCAGTTATGAGGAAGCCAGAACAACCATCGGTTCGCACTATAAAAGCAAGTGGACAAAAGAACACCCTCATTACACGGACAGTGACGGATACTATGGTCTCTCTCGCAGTGAACAAGTTGCCATACTTCTCCTCCGTACCGGCCACAACAAGCTCCGACCCCACATGTTCCATAAATTTAAAATTGGCACAACTAGCCTGTGCCCCTGCAATATGGCAGACATGACGGCAGAACATGTCTTGCAAGACTGTCAACGTTTAGCAGGTATAAGGAAAGAGTACTGGCCACAACACACAGAGCTTCGCGAAAAGCTATACGGAGAAACGGAGTCCCAAAAAACAACAGTAAAATTCATGATAAAAATTAGTTCATCAGTCTAGGCCGGGAACGCAAAGGAAGGATATAACAGCGGAATTGATTCAAGCAGGCGGGGAGACCAGTGCTCGGGTATATCAAAAATTGTGCACAAAGATATGGAATAACTCCTCCTGGCCAAAGGAATGGAAACGATCAGTATTTATACCTATTCCAAGAAGGAAACCTGAAACTATGCATCAACTACAGAACTATTGCCCTTATAAGACATGCCAGCAAAATCTTACTAAGAATCATAATGAAGAGGATGGAACAAAAATTAGAAGATGAAATACACGAAACACAAGCAGGTTTCAGAAGAGGTAGAGGCACTAGAGACCATATTTGTAGCATGAGACTCATTATCGAGAAATGCAGAGAATACAACATAGACCAGCATGCACCACTTACTTCAGATCCGTGGATACCACTTGTATCTTTATTAAAAAGCTGCTCGTAGTATAGCGAAACATATTATATGAAAGTTTAGTTCAGTTTTGTTTTTTTTAGGCATCGGATCATCATCACTGCACACCGAACCAACTAGTCGATAAGTGCTGCGATCTCTTCCTCAGTATGTCTCTCAGTTTAGTTTAGTCGTCGGATCATCATCACTGTACGTCGAACCAACTAGTCTATAAGTGCTCTGATCTCCATCTCAGTATGTCTCTCAGTTTAGTTTAGTCGTCAGATCATTGTCACTGCACATCGAACCTATTAGTCCATAAATGCTCCGATCTCCTTCTCAGTGTATCTCTCAGTTTAGTCATCAGATCATCACTGCACATCGAACCATTTAGTCCATAAGTTCTCCGATCTTCACCTCAGTATGTCTCTCAGCGTGTCTCAGTATGTCTCTCAGCGTGTCTCAGTATGTCTCTCAGTGTGTCTCAGTATGTCTCTCAGCGTGTGGTAACTAACGACACCTGTTCTTTGTTGCTATACTATTATTCTTTTGCTACCAGTATAGCGCTCTTGTCTAGCTACACCCCATTTGATTTTGTATTATTTCATAACTTCCTAGACCCCTACCTCAGTCGCCTCTTACGACATGCCTTGTAGATCGCAGCGTTACTATTCTTTGCTCCCCTTGAGAGCCCCAGCAACACAAAGGGCATATTGACATCATGCCAGACAGTGTCATCTTCTTGGTAGTTTGGACATGTCAGACAGTGTCATCTTCTTGGTAGTTTGGACATGTCAGACAGTGTCATCTTCGTGGTAGTTTGGACATGCCCGACAGTGTCATCTTCGTGGTAGTTTGGACATGCCAGACAGTGTCATCTTCGTGGTAGTTTGGACATGCCAGACAGTGTCATCTTCGTGGTAGTTTGGACATGCCAGACAGTGTCGTCTTCGTGGTAGTTTTGACATGCCAGACAATCTCGTCTTCGTGGTAGTTTTGACATGCCAGACAGTGTCGTCTTCGTGGTAGTTTGGACATGCCAGACAGTTCATCTTCGTGGTAATTTGAACATGCCAGACAGTGTCATCTTCGTGGTAGTTTGGACATGCCAGACAGTGTCGTCTTCGTGGTAGTTTGGACATGCCAGACAGTGTCGTCTTCGTGGTAGTTTGGACATGCCAGACAGTGTCATCTTCGTGGTAATTTGAACATGCCAGACAGTGTCATCTTCGTGGTAGTTTGGACATGCCAGACAGTGTCGTCTTCGTGGTAGTTTGGACATGCCAGACAGTGTCGTCTTCGTGTTAATTTGGACATGCCAGACAGTGTCGTCTTCGTGGTAATTTGGACATGCCAGACAGTGTCGTCTTCGTGGTAATTTGGACATGCCAGACAGTGTCGGCTTCGTGTTAATTTGGACATGCCAGACAGTGTCGGCTTCGTGTTAATTTGGACATGCCAGACAGTGTCGTCTTCGTGTTAATTTGGACATGCCAGACAGTGTCGTCTTCGTGGTAATTTGGACATGCCAGACAGTGTCGTCTTCGTGGTAGTTTGGACATGCCAGACAGTGTCGTCTTCGTGTTAATTTGGACATGCCAGACAGTGTCGTCTTCGTGGTAATTTGGACATGCCAGACAGTGTCGTCTTCGTGGTAGTTTGGACATGTCAGACAGTATCGTCTTCGTGGTACTTTGGACATGCCAGACAGTGTCGTCTTCGTGTTAATTTGGACATGCCAGACAGTGTCGTCTTCGTGGTAATTTGGACATGCCAGACAGTGTCATCTTCGTGGTAATTTGGACATGCCAGACAGTATCGTCTTCGTGGTAGTTTGGACATGCCAGACAGTGTCGTCTTCGTGGTAGTTTGGACATGTCAGACAGTATCGTCTTCGTGGTACTTTGGACATGCCAGACAGTGTCGTCTTCGTGGTAATTTGGACATGCCAGACAGTGTCATCTTCGTGGTAGTTTGGACATGCCAGACAGTGTCATCTTCGTGGTAGTTTGGACATGCCAGACAGTATCGTCTTCGTGGTAGTTTGGACATGCCAGACAGTATCGTCTTCGTGGTAATTTGGACATGCCAGACAGTGTCATCTTCGTGGTAGTTTGGACATGCCAGACAGTGTCATCTTCGTGGTAGTTTGGACATGCCAGACAGTGTCGTCTTCGTGGTAGTTTGGACATGCCAGACAGTATCGTCTTCGTGGTAGTTTGGACATGCCAGACAGTGTCATCTTCGTGGTAGTTTGGACATGCCAGACAGTGTCGTCTTCGTGGTAGAGAGAGAGAAGATATAGTAATCAACTTCTCATGGGTACGGTGAGCAAATGAACTTTGTGATGGCTGCTGCAGCGGAGGACTGAGTATCCATGGGAATGCCCAATGTGCCGTAACGTCGATCGCATAACTTAGCATAACATATAACATAACATTGACAACAGAAAGTTGGAAACTCAAGATTGGTCTTGCTTGGAAGTAATGTTTATTGTTTCTGTAAATCTAAATCTCAGATACCAATTAATGAATACATAAATGGACATAGAACCAGTTCGTCTAATTTCTAACATAGAAACACTTCTAGTACTTTCTTACTAAGTCATATTTGTATTAACTGCGTTCTCATCATCATCATCACCAGGTTCCGTGCCGGCTAGTTTATGCGATTTGTCTATTGGTACAGCCCAGAAGAAAAAGACATACCAAAATTTACAAAAAGAATCGAACTGGCGTGTTAGACCAGTTTGACCATGCTGGATTTGTTGAGGGGAGGATCGGATTACATAGATATGTCCTGAGTGCTATGCTGATAGTACTTATATCCAAAGTGCTATGATGATAGTCCTCAGATAACTCACATGGACATGTCCAAAGTGCTATGATGATAGTACTTATATAACTTATATGGACATGTCCAAAGTGCTATGATGATAGTACTTATATAACTTATATGGACATGTCCAAAGTGCTATGATGATAGCTATATACTTATATGGACATGTCCAAAGTGCTATGATGATAGTACTTATATAACTCATATGTACATGTCCAAAGTGCTATGATGATTGTCCTGATATAACACATATGTACATGTACAAAGTGCTATGATGATAGTACTTATATAACTTATATGGACATGTCCAAAGTGCTATGATGATAGTCCTCATATAACTGATATCGGAAGGTGTGTCACATGGAGTGAACTGAAAAAGTCACGTTCTTCAAACAAAATTGGTAAAGAACGAAAATTTGGAAAGAAAAATGGCAGATATTTTGGAGAAATGTCAGTGAGGATTTAGAGTATCCTTAATGACTCTATTCAGAATCTAAATTTGTAAAATAGTCCACACATAATTGAACATTTGCTGGGGGACAACAATGAAACCAAATGACTGGGCTTCAACTGTGACTTTCCCTTTGTGTCGTTTTGGTGGCATTGGAGGTAATGTAGGTCCATTCATCAACAAGGTTTTCCCATTGAGTTTGACAAATCTGGAGAGGAAGACAAGAAAAACCATGACTAAAACAAAACGAAAGTAATGTTGTCATTTTGTTTTCAATTTTACAAAAAAATCTTTAAAAGTCTATTATTTAAATCATAGGTTCCTAAAGTGGGTGGTACTGTCCCCAGTGGGCGCTGGCGCCTTGTAAAGGGGCAGTAGTGTGTTCAGAAGCATTTGGGGAAGGGGGAAGTTCAGGCGAACTAGGGGTCGCTGGTTCCTTCTAGAAGAAATTAATAATATACATTTAAAAATAAATTATTTTCCTGATTATGCGATTGAGCAACTATATTGAAGATGAAGCACATATTGACCACTACTTTTTCAATAATTTAACGGCATAAGCAGTAATGTATCATAAGTTGTTATTTACGTCAAAAATATTAAAGAGGAAAATTGAGTGAGGAAAATTGTTAGGGGGCGAAGGGTGGCGTTACAAAATGTAGGCCTTGCAAAGTGGGCGGTGGTCCGAAAAAGTGTGAGAATCTATGATCAAAATGATTGGTTCCCTTCAGAACTGAATGTATCCCATTTCACTAGGTTTTCCTAAGAAGGTTAGCCACAAACGTGTACCAAAATAAGATATGTCCCTTTTTTTCAAGAAGTTGAACAATGACACTGAAAGAAACTCACAGAACAAGATATGGTGAACTCTCCAAAAACTCCAACTGACATGCAGCAACCTCCATAGAGGTAACCCATCTCATGATTTAGACTTCCATACGAAACCGACAGCAAAGAAGAAGGCGAAGAAGAAGAACAACGGCACAAAACAAGAGATGCATTCAGTATTGTTGATAAAGTTGATTGATAGAGTAATATAACCATCATCATTGCACTTTGGGGATACAGCGCCAGAAATTCCATACAGAATCGCATTGGCATCAAGTGCTTTTAACAAATTGTCAAATATATGGAAGTCCAGTTCACTCAGCAAGCACTTAAAATTAAAGATCTTTAACTCTTGTGTGATTCCAGTATTAACTTATGGATGCGAGAGTTGGAAAGCAACAAAAGCTCTAGAAAGAAAATTAGATAACTTTGAGAATAAATGTCTTAGAAGAATATTGAACCTAAAATGGTCAGATTTCAGACCTAATACACAAATAAGACAACAGACCAAGCAAGAAAATGTATCAAATTTTATAAGAAAGCGCCGCTACTACATCGGCCACACACTTAGAATGGATGAGAGAAGACTCCTTACCAATCCCTCATATGGACACCAGAGGAAAAAGAAAACGAGGAAGACCAAGAGAGACTCTGCGTAGAACCATCATCAGAGAAGGCTCAACGATGGGCCTAGCAAACATTAAAGACCTAAAACAGATAGCAACGAACCGCGAGGCATGGAGAGCTATGACCTCTGCCCTATGCGCCGCCCACAGGCCCAAGAGGAAAGACTAACTAACTAATTGCACTTTGGTGAGTAACCATGTGTGCTCCGATTTCTTTCACCTTTTAACTCACAACGGAACACAGTTCTTCAACAAACTACTTCCAACTCTTCCTCTATATTGCCATCCCTTCCAATTCTTTCCATGTTTTACCTATCCTGTTAAATAATATCAGTCTCCAGCTCTCTTCTCCAGGTCTGTCTAGGCCTTTCCCTATTCCTCTTTCCCCATGGGTTCTAAAACAGTGCATGTCTTGCAATGCTCCCAGTTGGTCTTCTCAATGGTGTGTCCTATCCATTGCCAGCGTCTCTTCTTTAGCTCTCTACTGGTATCTGCTTAGTTCTTTCTCTGAGTTCCTCGTTTGTAATCGTATCATACCATCTCAGTCCCTCTATTCTACGTAAACATCCATTTATGAAGGTCTGTAGTTTTCTGGTGGTTTCTTTTATTGTCTTCCATGTTTCCGAGCCATAGAACAGCACTGACTTCACATTTGATTGAAATATTCTCAGCTTTGTGTTTGATTTTATCTTCTTTGACTTCCATATCTTACTCAATGCAATAAAGTTTCCCTTGCTTTTTGTATTCTTATCTTGACATCTTTGTTTCCTCATCTGTGTCTGTGTGATTCCTTTCTTACACAGGAAGATCTCTGATAAAGTTAACAGAGAAATAAAGAAGGTAATTGTTTGAAGACAAAAGTCGAACACTAAAGACAACGAAACATGAAAGAGAATTATATACAAATAAATAATAGAACAGAGAACAGAGAACAGAGAACAGAAGAACAGAGAACAGAGAACAGAACACAGAGCACAGAGAAAAGAGAACAGAGCACAGAAGAACAGAGAACAGAAGAACAGAAGAACAGAGACAGAGAACAGAGACAGAGAACAGAGGCAGAGACAGAAGAACAGAGAACAGAGAACAGAGACAGAGACAGAGAACAGAAGAACAGAGAACAGAGAACAGAGACAGAGAACAGAGAACAGAAGAACAGAGACAGAGACAGAAGCAGAGAACAGAAGAACAAAAGAACAAAAGAAAGTATACAAAATAGAATTGATAGAGAATAATGAAGAGGAAATATAGAGTAAACAAAATGAAAGAGAAAAGAATAAAAAAACATTTGTCTTTACTGCCTGTAAAACCGCTCTTTATGGCGGTGTAGGACGGGAGGACATGTGCCTGCGGAATGGAATAGCCGCATGGCTAGTGCAGTCACCACGAAACAGTTCAGACTATGATTTTCTTCTTCATGCCCCGACAGAAAAAATCTACTCCATCTTACCGGGGATTGGTCCTGGGTCTCCCGCAAGGGAGCCCTCGGTCTAATTCATTCTATTCGGAAGAACATAGTAAGACATTCTATTAGGAAGAACAAAGTAAGACATTCTATTAGGAAGCACAAAGTAAGATATTCTATTAGGAAGAACAAAGTAAGACATTCTATTAGGAAGCACAAAGTAAGATATTCTATTAGGATGAACAAAGTAATACATTCTATTAGGAAGAACAAAGTAATACATTCTATTAGGAAGAACATAGTAAGACATTCTATTAGGAAGAACAAAGTAAGACATTATATTAGGAAGAACAAAGTAAGACATTCTATTAGGAAGAACAAAGTAATACATTCTATTAGGAAGAACATAGTAAGATATTCTATTAGGAAGAACAAAGTAAGACATTATATTAGGAAGAATAAAGTAAGATATTCTATTGGGAAGAACATAGTAAGACATTCTATTAGGAAGAACACAGTAAGACATTCTATTAGGAAGAATAAAGTAAGATATTCTATTGGGAAGAACATAGTAAGACATTCTATTAGGAAGAACACAGTAAGACATTCTATTAGGAAGAACAAAAGATCTAAGAACATAGCTTCTATTAGGAAGAACAAAGTAAGACATTCTATTAGGAAGAACAAAGTAAGACATTCTATTAGGAAGAACAAAGTAAGACATTCTATTAGGAAGAACAAAGTAAGATATTCTATTAGGAAGAACAAAGTAAGACATTCTATTAGGAAGAACACAGTAAGACATTCTATTAGGAAGAACAAAGTAAGACATTATATTAGGAAGAACAAAGTAAGACATTCTATTAGGAAGAACAAGTAAGACATTCTATTAGAAGAACAAGTAAGACATTCTATTAGGAAGAACACAGTAAGATATTCTATTAGGAAGAACAAAGTAAGACATTCCATTAGGAAGAACAAAGTAAGACATCCATTAGGAAGAACAAAGTAAGACATTCCATTAGGAAGAACAAAGTAAGACATTCCATTAGGAAGAACAAAGTAAGACATTCCATTAGGAAGAACAAAGTAAGACATTCCATTAGGAAGAACAAAGTAAGACATCTATATTTGATGGCAACTTCAAGGAAAGATCTGACACATGCAAGATGTAGACAATTCATAACATGTTAGAGCAAGCAAGCAAACCAAATACTGATAGTGGCCTACTCACTTGGACAGTAGTCCATTATTATCCCCTGGAGTCAGTAAAAACAGGTCAAGGCTATGATCTTGAAACTGATCAACTGACAAGACAGCCTTTGCAACTGCCAGGTTCAAGTAATAGATAACCAGAGCTCCAGGCGAATAACTGAAAATAAAACAATCAAATGTTTATGTGAATTAATGAAGATCAGTTATCAGTTATCAGATAACTATCATCATATCACTTCTGACATGTCCATATGTGATACGATCTCCACCTCAGCAAATCAAGAAGCGTCCAGTGGCACAACACACCAGTCCGATGTTGAGTAATCAATCGTTTTGCATATATAGTAAGTCGTTTAAGCAAGACGAAGAACACGCAGTAGATGGATCAAAAAATAAATGGGGGAAGAGAAGAAGAACAAGCACACACAAGATCACTACGTTTCACCCCAACACTTCTATAAAGAAGTAAATTGTGGAAGAGAAGAACAATCACACACAAGATCACTCCATCATCGATGAAAACTGCAATGCAGGCTACGCTGTAATCTACGCGGATGGATCGGTAGTTCGTCACGAAAAGTCTGCATGGGCATTCTCTGCAAGCTCATGTGGCAGAATAGTCCAGGAAGCCAGTGGTGCATTCAGTATGACAACAAGCAGCATGACAATGGAGGTACTGGCGGTGACCAATGCACTACTCTGGCTAGAGTCAAAAAACTACACTCATGCGTGCATTTTGAGTGACTCATTGAGTATGATCCGAAAGGTGGAGGCCGGTTCGGTGCGCAGGCAATGGACTGAATCACTGCAGGCGTCAATAATTTGCAGAATTACACTTGTCTTTTTCCGGGGCACATGGGTGTCGTTGGCAATGAGAGAACAGACAGACTGGCTGGCTCTGCCGCTATATCAGACGGCCAGCCAAAGGACAGAGCTGACATCGTGAACGCCCTCATAGAGCGTGGCCGCAAAGAAGATCTTCATCTAAACCGATCTACGTCAACTACTAGATTGCGAGAACTGGGTTTGAAGATTGGTGTGGCAAGAAAAGAACGGTACAACAGGTATACGAGTAGGCTCATCAATCAAAACAGAACTGGTACGGTCAGTCGCTGGACGCTGATGGAGATATTGCGAAGGAGATCGGAGCACCTATGGACATGTCCGGAGTGCAATGAAGTTATTCCAAACTGAAACTGAAACTGAAACAAGATCACTACGTTTCACCCCAACACTTCTATAAAAAAGTAAATGGTGGAAGAGAAGAAGAAGAAGTGTGTTGTTCTTTTCGGGATGTACCAGTACCGACACTCCTCTCTCATTTCACATTCATCTTATGTTGCCAAACGACAAAGTTTTCCCACCAAGCATGGAGAGAAAACGTATTGTTATTAATGGGAAAGCAGCCTTTTTTTCTGCCCATTGTGTTCGTAGCGCGTTGGACGACGGGTATTTAGCCCCATGTGAGTGCGGTTCAATTCCGCAGGCTGGCAGACAAGCCACAGGTTCTCCAGATTTACAGTGTTTGTGGCACCGAACCGAAGTGTTACGATGTCCATGATACCGAGCCGAAAAGATTGAAGCTCAAGTGCTTCTGGATCGAAATAAAAAAACATTTAGGGACTGTTTGGTACATTACAAATAAATGTCCCTGCGAAGAACGGGAACGTCAGTTAATAACTAATACTTCTTATCTGTTTTTAGCTTACACATCCCGTCGTTCACAGTGGCAGCACAGTTCCAATTTCTTTTTGGACACGTGTCGTGTCAGCCGAGCGAACATTCCAATTTCTATCGTACTTACTGTTGGTACATTACTAATGTCTACGTCGTAGACAATGAGCGAACATTCAATTTCTATCTGTTGGTACTTACGTGTCACGTCTAGTACATGAGCGAACATTCAATTTCTAATCTTGGTACTTACGGTCACGTCTAGTACAATGAGCGAACATTCCAATTTCTAATCTGTTGGTACTTACGTGTCACGTCTAGTACAATGAGCGAACATTCCAATTTCTAATCTGTTGGTACTTACGTGTCACGTCTAGTACAATGAGCGAACATTCCAATTTCTAATCTGTTGGTACTTACGTGTCACGTCTAGTACAGTGAGCGAACATTCCAATTTCTAATCTTGGTACTTACGGTCAGTCTAGTACAGTGAGCGAACATTCCAATTTCTAATCTGTTGGTACTTACGTGTCACGTCTATCACACTGAGCGTACATTCCAATTTCTAATCTTGGTACTTACGTGTCACGTCTAGCACAGTGAGCGAACATTCCAATTTCTAATCTGTTGGTACTTACGTGTCACGTCTATCACACTGAGCGTACATTCCAATTTCTAATCTTGGTACTTACGTGTCACGTCTAGCACAGTGAGCGAACATTCCAATTTCTAATCTGTTGGTACTTACGTGTCACGTCTAGCACACTGAGCGAACATTCCAATTTCTAATCTGTTGGTACTTACGTGTCGCGTCTAGCACACTGAGCGAACATTCCAATTTCTAATCTGTTGGTACTTACGTGTCACGTCTAGCACAGTGAGCGTACACTCTTAAGTTTTCGTCTCTTAAGTGTTCGTTGTCCACGTCAAGGAGGTTAATGTAAAACATTGGCCCTTCAACAAGTCGTTTAAACAACAAGGATAAGTAGTAATCCTGTAATACAAAACAATAAAACGGTGTCACCTTCTTTAACAAGAAATGCAGGCACTATGTAACGTATAACGATGCTAGAGGAATAAATGTATCAATATATTAATAATAATAATAATAATTCCTTTCCTACTGTTATACGTTACATAGGGTCTGCAAGTTATTTCTCCACACCGCTCTATCCTGGGCAACTCACTCAATCTCATCCATGGAACTGAGACCGATATTTCCTGCCTCTCTCAGCAAAGATCGTTTCAGGGTCTCCTTAGGTCATCCTCTCTTTCTTGAACCCTTTGCATCCCACTTCAATGCCTCCTTTGATATTCTTTGATCATTTCTTCTCAAGATGTGCCCAACATATCTCCATCTTCTTCTTCTTATTACAGTTGTTACTAGTGGTTGACCAGACATTTCTTCTCAAGGTGTGTCCAACATATCTCCATCTTCTCCTTCTTATAACAGTTGTTGCTAGTGGTTGACCAGACATTTCTTCTCAAGGTATGCCCAACATATCTCCATCTTCTCCTTCTTATAACAGTTGTTACTAGTGGTTGACCAGACATTTCATCTCAAGGTATGCCCAACATATCTCCATCTTCTCCTTCTTATTACAGTTGTTGCTAGTGGTTGACCAGACATTTCTTCTCAAGGTATGACCAGACATTTCTTCTCCAGGTATGCCCAACATATCTCCATCTTCTCCTTCTTATAACAGTTGTTACTAGTGGTTGACCAGACATTTCTTCTCAAGGTATGCCCAACATATCTCCATCTTCTCCTTCTTATAACAGTTGTTACTAGTGGTTGACCAGACATTTCTTCTCAAGGTATGCTCAACATATCTCCATCTTCTTCTTATAACAGTTGTTACTAGTGGTTGACCAGACATTTCTTCTCAAGTATGCCCAACATATCTCCATCTTCTCCTTCTTATAACAGTTGTTACTAGTGGTTGACCAGACATTTCTTCTCAAGGTATGCCCAACATATCTCCATCTTCTCCTTCTTATAACAGTTGTTACTAGTGGTTGACCAGACATTTCTTCTCAAGGTATGCCCAACATATCTCCATCTTCTCCTTCTTATAACAGTTGTTACTAGTGGTTGACCAGACATTTCTTCTCAAGGTATGCCCAACATATCTCCATCTTCTCCTTCTTATAACAGTTGTTACTAGTGGTTGACCAGACATTTCTTCTCAAGGTATGCCCAACATATCTCCATCTTCTCCTTCTTATAACAGTTGTTACTAGTGGTTGACCAGACATTTCTCTGATTTCATCACTTCTCCTGAATTTGGATGATGCACTATGTCCCTAGCAAGTTCTCTCATCTCCACCAGCGTCATGTTCAATGTTGCTTTGATATCCTTTTGCACCTTCGTCTTGGTAGTCTCCTGCCTCGTTTTCCAGGAACCATGCCTTCCATTACCATTCTCTGTAAACCACTGTGACGTTTAACGTGGCCAAAATATTTAATCTTCCGGGACATGATGTTATTTATGAGTCAATTAGTTATAAGTTAGTTATCAGTTATTTGAGGAATATCTTCATAGCACTCCGGACACGTCCATAGATGCTCCGATCTCCGCCTCATCAAATCCAGCAGCGTCCAGACTACACCAATATCAACACACATCTCTCTTAATCTGGTCAGCGAGTGGGATTCACAGCCCTGAAACACCAATGTTCGGAAAGACTCTCTCAATGCGTTAAGAATATCATTTCGGTCCACAATATGAGTAAATGCTCCTTGATATGCAAGTCTTTCATGATGTCTTTGTTTTTTCTCTTCTCTGTCCAGAATGTTTTAAGAACTTGTAAGTCAAATAAATAAATAAACATCGCTGTTCCGGGTCATTCTTGGGTGAAGGGCATTTCGGTCATTCTTGGTGAAGGGCATTTCCGGTCATTCTTGGGTGAAGGGCAAGAAGAGCGGATGTACTAGCGAGCAATGCTACGATCGAGACTGGGTCTTCTACAGACAAAAACGATATCATCAACGCTCGAAGAAAAACATACGCTCTGAAGATTTCAACGAAGAAGATAAAAGGTATTCTCTCTCTCTCGGTAGCGCAAGTTGTGTGTACCGAAAAGTTCGGCAAGACCCAAAACCATGAGAGAAATCCCAGTAGATACATCAACCAATATTGAACGTGAGTTGTTAGTCTAAACACACTGAGATACATGATTGGGAGGAGATCGGAGCAATTATGGACATGACCGATGTGCGATGAAGATTATCCTCAAATGAACAATGAAGAATAAGCATCGCCCGAGTGGTTACCTGGGCCCAAATTGGGGTGTCAAGAATAGAACCACTGTTACCTACCACGCATGTCGTTAGAGGCGAGTAAGGAGGCTGAGCGTGGGGCTAGCTACCCCACACCGTGAAAAAACACTAGATGGCTACAAAACGGAGAGCGAACCGAGTAAACGCTGGCTGAAACTGGACACATCGCAGAAGGATAAGCACCAGAGCTCCAAATGGTGCTGAAGATGTGACGTAAAATACACCAATGCTAAGGCTGCATGAATCAGGTTTCCACGTGAATAGAATTTATGGCGAAGTCTGGTACATCGGTCTGGGTGGTGATCGCGAGAGAGAGAGAGAGAGAGAGAATAAACAAATCAGAAAATAAAAGATGTTAATATAATGTCAAGTGCTTCTATCCGAGTCTGTATTAATATCATAGTGACTTACTGGAGTAGGATCACCTTTAAAGTTGATAAGTGCGTAAGATCCTCCAATAATAGACTGTCGGAACACTCTTGTTAAACCAAAACGTGCAGACAATCCAAGTTTATCTAGCCATCTGTTGATATATAAACATATTAGAATATTTGTCTGTTCTGTGAAGACAGGTAGTGTCTGTGGCTTAGGGATAGTGACTCTTGTTAGACCATACTGTGCAGACAATCCAAGTTTATCTAGCCATCTGTTGATATATAAACATATTAGAATATTTGTCTGTTCTGTGAAGAGAGGTGGTGTCTGTGGCTTACGGGATAGTGACTCTTGTTAGACCATGATTTGCAGACAATCCAAGTTTATCTAGCCATATGTTGATATATAAACATATTAGAATATTTGTCTGTTCTGTGAAGACATTATTCAATTTGAACTTTCATATTTTATAATTTAAATTCATATGAAATATTTTAGTAGAAGAATGATTAGAATCCCATAGACTGCTAAAATGACTAATGTTGAGGTGCTGAATGAGGTCAAGACACAGAGAAAGGTTATCATCAATATAAGAAAGAGGCAGTCATCATTTTTCGGACATATGATAAGAAAGAGAGGTTTAGAACACATTGTAACAACTGGTAAAATCGATGGCAAATGAAAAAGAGAAAGACAGAGAGAGAGAAAATTTGTTATAGCCTGGCACGGAAGAGTGTCAACATCTGAAATGATAGAAAACACCAGAGACAGAGATTTTTGGAGTTCCATCGCATACGACAGCCGGCACGGCACCTGATGATGAGAGTAGTTTTCTGTTCCGTGAAGATATTATTCAATTTGAAATCTTATGATTTATAACTGAAATTCATGTGAGATGTTTTAGTAACATTTGTGAGGACTAGTTTTACAACAGCAGATGCGAGGTAGGAATCTAGATAGAAATATAGAAAAATTACTAGAATAATTTTTTCGTGAGTCGTTAACTGTCATTACTGTCTATAGTACCACTTTTTAAGGCGATGTAGGACATATGTAACGTGAGCCTGAGAAATGTAATGAGGCTAGTGCAGTCGCTGCAAAGCTGTTCAGATTAGAGTTTCTCGTATGTCCACATCATGTCCCGGAAGATGAAATATTTTGGCCACATTAAACACCACAGTGGTCTGGAGAGAAAGGTAATGGAAGGCATGGTTCCTGGAAAACGAGGCAGGGGCCGACCAAGACGAAGGTGGCAACAGGACATCAAAGAAACATTGAACATGACGCTGGAAGAGGTAGGAGAACTTCCAAGAGACAGAACACTTTTCAGGCTGACTGTGATCTTCTTTGCGTTCGTTCTTTACCACCAATTTTAATAACTCTTTGTGATATGTTTGATATTTGCCAAGAACGTGTATACGTTGCACATTGGTTTGGTAGTCCCTAAACGCATAGACTTCTACACGTTTAGGACATGTGCATCCGATTTCAGCCAAATCTCCTTAGCCGATTCTTACAACATGTGTGTTAGGTAACAGTGGTTCTATTCTTTACACCCCAAATTTGGGCCCAGGTAACCACTCGGGCGGCTTGCTGTGATGAATGCGACGTTCCGCAAGGGACATGATACTACTTGAAGCCCACTACAGAAAAATCCATGGGCTTACCAGGGATTAAACACGGGTTTCATGCTTGGGGGGAACCGCGCGCTAATTCACTCTGCCAAACACTCCTTCGTGGATGCAGGTTGAAGTGAAAGAGTTAACGTGACGTCTTAATATGATGTAGAAATGTTATGGTTAAATTGTAAACACTTGTGTAAACAAGATAATGTTGTCTTTCACTTTCCCCCGGTACTTGGCTAATGCGCATGGTTGGGTTGTTGCAGAGCAAAGTTGAGCGTACAGGACTACTTCTAGTATGAGGATGGAAGTTGAGGCAGTTACTGCTGCCCTCCATTGGTTCTCTGGGACTTATTTACTGGGGCGTTGTTGTATCTGATTCTCACTCGATCGTTCTCAAGATCCAGAAGGGCAGGTTTTGGTATGATTGGATGTCGTCTATAGAAGTTTCTAACCTCCATAGGCTTACGTGGATATACTGTCCTGAGCATGCGGGTGTTTACGGTAATGAGAGAGCGGACAGGCTAGTATTGATTGTTGGGGAGTTGAAGATGGATATGGGGATGTTCTTCGGTCTCTTCACGACTGCTTATTGGATGAGGACACTAAAATCGATGTTGAATCAATCCAGCGATTTAGGCAGTTTGGAGTTACCCGGTGTACAAGTAGAATTGGATGCCTTAGGGGGCGGGGTTAGGCGTTTGTTAATCAACGAGCCACAAGAACCATCAGTATGCATACTCTTCTATATCTGTTGATCGAGATTGAGCACCTATGGGTCTGCCAGGAGTGCATTGACGTCAGTTTAGTAACCAATAACCGGTACTTTCGTTTTAAATCACCACAAACAAATGGAGACCGGGATTAACTGGGGCTTCTGGGTAGGTTCCATTAGGTATCCAGTGAAAAAATTGCAAGAGGTTTAGGTTTTCAGGGGTTTCAGCTTGACAAAAGCAAGATTTGAAAGGCACATCATTTCCGCTTTCTTTCGTTTTCTTCTGCTGACATATCAAGAAAATTCATGATTTATATCTTCAGTGATCGATCAGTAATCAATTGATTGATTAGCCATACAGTTTCAGACTTTTCCGCCATCAACAAATAATTTGTGACCTACATTTCATAAATTGATTTCCCTGTCCTTCAAAATCGACTGTCCTAAAGGATGACAATTACGTACTAAGAATAGCTACAGCATATCTAAAAATAGCTACACTCGTTGTTTTGGGAACAACCAACTCTAAACTCATTCGGCCAGCTAACTCAAATACAAACTTTAGCAAATAAGACTAAAACCTTCGCGTGACATCACCTTCCAGTATTGGTGTATAAAGACGAACTCATTTTAAAATCAACACAAAATGCTAAATCAAGTTTATTTTAAGCAACAAGTTAAGTTTAACAATAAGGAATATCAATATTATGAATATCTTTCATCAATAAATAACCATAGACTCACAGAATTGAAAAAAAAAATGGAAAAAAGCATGCAGTTTTCTATCAAACATATACAAAATCCAGCCCCCAACTGAAAACTAGGTCAGCATTTAATTGGCTGTGGTTTGGGGTGAATTTAAACTCATAATCTGGGGTGAAAGTAACTCATCCCTTTCTTCCAGAGCCGTGCCGTGCTATGAAACAGAGAGTCGGACGCATCAGGAGGCACTGTAACGGGGCGGCATAAGTAGCGAAATCAAAATACAATTTGAACCATTAAACAATAAAAATCTTTACGCAACGCTTTTCTATATTGGTCTATGTTATCCCCATGAAAAATCTGGCCAACAATGGCGGAATGCGGAGGGCCATTCAGAGTCAGAATGGTTTGATTCTGAACACGACTTTGCTAGCGCATTCCCGCCATGTTTGGTCGGGTATTTTCCGGTTTCGTTTACCGAGCTACTGAGTTAGTGCTTGAGCAACGCTGTGAGCTGTGACTGTTACATGGAATGCTTTTGCTGTGTCAACCGTGCGTTTGTTGTGTGTATTCAGAAAATGGTGGACAGCGGTTATGACGAACAAGCTCAATCTACCGTATGCAGTTATATTGCGAGTGCAGAAAGTGATTTGCGTGATTGATGTCCCTTCGACAAGAATTGCAATTCAAGTGATGAACAGTTTTGTGTTGCTACATTTGCGACGGCCATATGCATTTTATGCGGTGCAGGTTGCTTTTGTGGCGGTACGCGGCTGTTTCATTCTGGAATTAGTTCACAGAAACTTTTCACAGTGTTAGCATTTCGTATGATATTCATTGGACAGGAACGGAGCAATTATGGGGACCGTTGCAGTGAAGTTGAACCGTACTTATGAACTATGAACTATGTTATTCCCTATTGATCTATGTTATTCCGATATTGTCTATGTTATTCCGATATTGGTCTATGTTATTCCGATATTGTCTATGTTATTCCGATATTGGATCATATGTTATTCCGATATTGGAACTATCTTATTCCGATATTGATCTATGTTATTCCGATATTGATCTATGTTATTCCGATATTGATCCATAGTTATTCCGATAAGTTGATCTATGTTGTCCGATTTTGGATCTATGTTATTCGATGTCATGTTATTCCGATATTGATCTATGTTATTCCGATATTGATCTATGTTATTCCGATATTGGTGTATGCGATTTAGTATTCTTAAATTTGTGCATTTAAAAAAAATCACAAGCTAAGATTATTTAAAAGAAAAACATTTAAGGGCAACATTTCGAAGACTTGCATCATAATGAGAAAATATACCGCTCGGTCCTGTTTTTTTTCCTCCAACCTGCACTCTTTCTAATTTTTCTTATCTTATCTTATCTTAACCACATTTGCCGTTAAGCGGCGTGGGGAGAGTTAGTTTTCTATCTTGTGCCAGGTGTATTGCTCTAATTTTTCTACAGATTAAAATGACAAGTTGTACTTACTGGAACCGAGTAAAATGTGGATAGACAACGTAGTTGAATTCTGCCAGAGGACTAAGAAAACCATCACACAAGTCACCAGAGAAGCACAGACAAATACATAAAACCACGACACTGGGTTAACAACCCGGTAACAGTGTGCAGACAAAAGTTGAATTCTGCCAGGGGACTAAGAAAACCATCACACAAGTCACCAGAGAAGCACAAGACAAATACATAAAACCACGACACTGAGTTAACAACCCGGTAACAGTGTGCTGACAAAGTTGAATTCTGCCAGGGGACTAAGAAAACCATCACACAAGACACCAGAGAAGCACAAGACAAATACATAAAACCACGACACTGGGTTAACAACTCGGTAACAGTGTGCAGACAAAAGAAGAAGAAGAAGCACTTACTGGAGACCTGATATGTAGCTGGAAGACATAGTTGGTGAACCACCTCCATAAAATGAGTATGTTTCTGTCAGGCGGGCACGTAGTGATCTAGAATTACCATTTACTATTTGCGCTACGATGTTTAACGTGTCCTTCAAAGATTCACAAACTGTTACGTTAAGAAAATCTTGTGCTGTTGCTTTTTTCCCGTCCGAGAAGTAGCTTTATGTGAAACATAATGTTATGTTATTATCATTCAAGAAGTGACTGTATGCGAAACATATTGCTATGTTAATTATAATTCTTCTTCTTCTTCTTCGGTGTTCTCTGGTCATGGACTTATTTTACTGGGGACCACACACTGAGCAGTCAGTTTCCCGGTCTGTCAGGTTTTTCAGTGATCTCTAGTCATGCACTAAGTGTTCTGTCGACCACAGGCTGGATAGTCAGCTTCGCCCGCTTACCCAGCGTGTTCGTAGCGCGTTGGACTAAGGTGATAAGCTCCTGAGTGCGGTTCAATTCCGCGGGCTGGCAGAAAAGTCACAGGTTCACGATGTTCGTGGCACCGAACCGAAGGTTACGATGTCCATGGCACCGAGCCGAAGACTGAAGCTCAAGTTCTTCTGGATCGGTAAAAAAAAATGTCAGCTTCATGTTAGTAGGTTTCTTCTTAGCGATCGCTGGTCATGCATTTATTTTGCTGTGGACCACAAACTGAGCAGCCAGTTTCAGGTCTGTCAGGTTTACAAAGCTTAGTTTTAGGTCGACTGTGTGTGGCCACATGTTTCGCCTCAGATCATCCAAGAGAGACCAGTCTTGCAGGGCATGTTGTCTGTTCCGCTTGCTGACACTGGCACAGAGGTGTTTGACGTAGTAATAGTCTATGTAAGCGTCTGTTGAGTCTGCATTGTCCGGTACGTAGTCGAAATACAATGACCTGGTCTGTTCTGGTTAGGTCTCTGAGAAGTTTTCCATAATCTATCCAGTGTTTGTCTTCCAGTCTAATGCAGATTTTCTATACGAGGTTTCCTGAAAAGACAGGTGTTGGCAAATTTGTTCTGGCAAATCTTCTTCTTCTTCTTCTGCGATCAACTTCTGCTATGCAAGCTACTTCGGTATGTGTCATAAACAGGGCGGTGCGCTTGAGGTCTTAACCAGTCCCCGATAGTTTGTTTTGTACGGTTGTTCCTGTTGCCTAGATTTCCATTCACACACTGCTCAGGCAATTATACATAAGTGCTTCGATCTTTTCCTCGGTATGTCTCTCAGTTTAGTTTAGTCGTCAGAATAGCATCAATGTACGTCGAACCAATTGTTCATAAGTTCCCCTCATATTTCTCTCAGCGTGTGACGACTAACGACCCCGGTTCTTTGTTGGTTTACTATTCTTCTTTGGCTACCAGCATAGTGTTCTTGTCTAGCTACATCACATTTTAAACGATATTCTTGCAGTCTAGTTAGTGTTGTAGAGTCACTATTATTACTTTAATCATGTGCACGGCTTCTCTTCCTTAGGGAATTTATAAGATCAGTCTGGTTCATTGCTCGCCCACTTTTTAGAGCAGCCATACCTGCAAGTCTATCGGCGCATTCATATTCCTTTACACCTGCATGCCCTGTCACAAAAATAAAACTGCATTTTTGTCATCTTAGACCTCCGCAGCGACTCAATCCATTGTCTCCGAGCCCATCCTGTTTCAATCTTCCTGAGCATACTCATTGAGTCACTGAGAAAACATGGATAAAAGTCTGTGATTCCAGCCAGACCATCGCTTTAGTTACTGCCATGATTTCCACAGTGAGACTGCTCGAAGTCACGACAAAACCACCACTGTCTTCCTTCACAACATCCTATCTGATTTTGCTGAACATGCTCACTGAGTCTCAGTGTAGATGTTTGAAGTGTCAACCTCAAATATGAACTTACTGGTGAACCACAAAATATAAACTTACTGGTGAACCACAAATATGAACTTACTGGTGAACCACAAATATGAACTTACTGGTGAACCACAAATATGAACTTACTGGTGAACCACCAATATGAACTTACTGGTGAACCACAAATATGAACTTACTGGTGAACCACAAATATGAACTTACTGGTGAACCACAAATATGAACTTACTGGTGAACCACAAATATGAACTTACTGGTGAACTACAAATATGAACTTACTGGTGAAAACTCAAATATGAACTTACTGGTGAACCTCAAATATGAACTTACTGGTGAACCACAAATATGAACTTACTGGTGAACCACAAATATGAACTTACTGGTGAACCACAAATATGAACTTACTGGTGAACCACAAATATGAACTTACTGGTGAACCACAAATATGAACTTACTGGTGAACCACAAATATGAACTTACTGGTGAACCACAAATATGAACTTACTGGTGAACCTCAAATATGAACTTACTGGTGAACCACAAATATGAACTTACTGGTGAACCTCAAATATGAACTTACTGGTGAACCACAAATATGAACTTACTGGTGAACCACAAATATGAACTTACTGGTGAACCACAAATATGAACTTACTGGTGAACTACAAATATGAACTTACTGGTGAACCACAAATATGAACTTACTGGTGAAAACTCAATTCATCAATAACACCGTCTGGTATTGCAGCGATAAATCTGTTGAATGGAATATAACAAAACTTGTCAATAGAAGTTGTCAATGGACACGGATACAATTTCATAACAATTAAATCTGTTTGTCAAAGTATATTATTAAAGGCGGCGAAAGACACTGTGTATTAAGCGCACACAAAAGCCCGTTCTAGAAATCTCTTCTTACATTTACACTTCCCTTCACCTTTTAACTCCCAACGGAGCACAGGTCTTCAACAAACTTTTCCAGCTCTTCCTCTTTCTTGCCGTTTCTTCCAATTATTTCCATGTTTAACTATCCTTTTAATATCAGCCTCCAGTTCTCTTCTCCAGGTCTGTCTAGGCCTTCCCCAACTCCTCTTTCCCTGCGGGTTCCAAAATAGTGTATGTCTTGCAATGCTTCCGGTCGGTCTTCTCAATGTATGTCCTATCCATCGCCAGCTTCTCTTCCTTAGCTCTTTCTCCACTGATATCTGCTTAGTTCTTTCTCTGAGTTCCTCGTTTGTAATCTTATCATACCATCTCAGTCCATCTTATCGATGTAAACATCCATTTATGAAGGTCTGTAGTTGTCTGGCGATTTCTTTTGTTTTACACTTACATAGGAACAAGTCAAACATCTCTCTGCCAGAGTCAGCAGGGGGAACAGTCACATGAGCATATTCTGCAAAACTTTACTTTCCTGTGTGAGCTAAGAGGAAACACGAGGCCACACCCTGTCGATCTGAAAACTAAGCTTTGAGGAAACCTGACAGACCTGAAGCTAGCTGCCCAGTTTGTGGTCCACAGTAAACTAAGCACATGACCAGAGACCACTGAAGAAAGAAACCTGACAGACATGAAGCTGGCTGCCCAGTTTGTGAGTCCACAGTAAAGTAAGCGCATGACCAGAGATCGCTGAAGAAGGAAACCTGACAGACATGAAGCTGGCTGCCCAGATTGTGGTCCACAGTAAACTAAGCACATGACCAGAGACCACTGAAGAAAGAAACCTGACAGACATGAAGCTGGCTGCCCAGTTTGTGGTCCACAGTAAAGTAAGCGCATGACCAGAGATCGCTGAAGAAGGAAATCTGACAGACATGAAGCTGGCTGCCCAGTTTGTGGTCTACAGTAAACTAAGCGCATGACCAGAGATCAGTTATCAGTTATCAGAGGACTATCATCATAGCACTCGGACATGTCCATAGGTGCTCCGTGCTCCGATCTCCGCCTCAGCAAATCCAGTAGCGTCCATCGGCCCAACACGCCAGTCCGATGTTGCATATTTGGTATGCCGTTCTTTACAGGCTGCCCATCTTGATACCCATCTCTCTCATCTGGTCAGCGAGTGGGACTCGCAACCTGAAACTCTTCTGTTCGAAAAGACTCTCGCAGTGCGTTAAGAATGTCATTTCGGTCCATTGCAGCCACCTCGGATACCGTGGCCATACCAGCCAATCTGTCAGCTCATGACCAGAGATAACAGAGCCGACGATAGACACTGTCTATGACGCATACACACAATATCGTTCTATATATCGTTTCTTATTCTGAAGCTGTTGTTATACAAAAGAAATAATAGAGAAAAGTAGAGAATAGAAAGAACGAGATAATTAGAAGTCTGTATGACCAAACTCATAATTCTTACTGGGGAGAGGGCAAGAGGAGAGAGAGAGAGAGAGAGAGAGAGGGAGTGAGGTTAGTTTTATTGACTTGCAATACATACTGTAGAGATAGATAGAGAGTGGGGAGAGTGAGAGTGAGAGAGAAAGTGAGAGAGAGAGAGTGAGAGAGAGAGAGAGAGAGAGAGAGAGAGGGAGGTTCGTTTTATTGACTTGCAATACATACTGTAGAGATAGATAGAGAGAGAGAGAGAGAGGGAGGTTCGTTTTATTGACTTGCAATACATACTGTAGAGATAGATAGAGTGAGAGAGAGAGAGAGAGAGAGGTGAGAGAGAGAGAGAGAGAGAGAGAGAGAGAGAGAGGTTAGTTTTATTGACTTGCAATACATACTGTAGAGATAGATAGAGAGAGTGAGAGAAAAAGTTAAGTTTGCTAACTAACAATACTTTCCGCAGATAGAGAGAGAAAGAGAGAGTGAGTGAGAGAGAGAAAGAGTAAGAGTGTGAGAGAGAGATAAAGAAAGAGAAGGAACAGACTTGGCTCTGTGGGACACAATACGTTTTGCAGATAGAGAGAGAGAGAGAGAGAGAAGGAGAGAGAGAAAGAGAGAAAGAGAGAAAGAAATTGGCTGTGTGGGACACAATACTTTTTGCAGATAGAGAGGAGATAGAGAGAGAGAGAGAGAAGAGAGAAAGATAAAGAAAGTGAGAGAGAGAGATAGTAAACAAATTGGCTGTCTTGGGACACAATACTTACTCCCGAAAGTAATCTCTGGCGTCAGAGCGTATCTCCAGGTTGGTGACGTCTGGTCCATACAGTTTGCTGGAAGCATATAGTGGATACTTGGAGATCAGGGTTTTCAGTATTTGGAAATCTTTTGCCAATGTCTGAGGTTTAATCTCAAAGGGATATTTGTCGAGATAAGCATTAGGTTCTGTAAATAAACAGAAGCACTCCCGACCACACATAGTGTTTCTTTATGTTTATGTTATGTTATGTTATGTTATGTTATGTGATCGACCTCATGGTACATTGGGCATTCCCATTCGTGTTCTGTCCTCCGTTGCAGCAGCCATCCCAAAGTCCATTTGCTCACCGTACCCATGAGAAGTTGATTACTATATCTTCTCTCTCTCTCTCTATCTACCACGAAGACGACACTGTCTGGCATGTCCAAACTACCACGGAGACGACACTGTCTGACAAGTCCAAACTTGACGCCTAATTCTCGAACTTGTTCAACTATATCTCTATCTCGACATCCCGGCTTAGACTGATGAACCAACTTTTATCATGAATTTTATAGTGTTTTTAAGGGACTCCGTTCCTCCGTACAGCTTTTCGCAAAGCTCTGTGTTTTGAGTACAAGTTTCTTTTCTTATGTCTGCTATCAGTTGACAGTCTTGCAGAACGTGTTCTGCCGTCACGACCGCTTTTTGGCAGGGGCACAGGCTAGTTGTGAGAGCCGCTGTAGCGTATTGTTAGTGAACTCACTTCGAAGGCTGGTGGTCTGGGTTCACTCTCCGCAATGGAATTTTTCCCGACCTCGACGGCTCTCAGGTCGACCCAGACTCAACTGGGTACCAGACATGCTCTGGGAAAGTAAAGGCGGTCGGCGTGATGCTGACCACATCACCCATTGTGTGCCGACGGTCAATAAAAAATACAGGCCTAACAATGTATTGACTATATACCACGAGGTATGAAAGGGTTCCTTTACTTTACTTTTACGTACAGGCTAGTTGTGAAAATTTTAAATTTGTAAAACATGTGGGCGCGTAGTTTGTTGTGGTCGTACGGAGGCGAAGTATGGCAACTTGTTCACTACGAGACAGACCATAATACCCGTCGCTGTTGTTGTACTGAGGGTGGTCTTTTGTCCATTTGTCTCTGTAGTGCCAGCCGATGGTTGTTCTGGCTTCCTCATAACTGATCTCGTGATCAGTCTGAGGTAGTCGCCCGCCTTCTTTAGCTAGTTTGTCGGCACGTTCGTTTCCAGTTATATTACAGTGTGATGAAATCCACTGAATGACGGTGCGTTTGAGTGAGCGCGTTAGTTCATCGAAGGTTGTTTTGAGCTCATTCAGCTCTGTTTTGTCTACACTTTTGAGTTCCGTGATGACCGATAGAGCATCGGTGAATATCACGACCTTGTTGAGAGAGGTGTCTCTTCTCTCTAGGATCATTTCGGTCGCTGTTCTTATTGCCTCCGCTTCTGCTCGGTAGTTATTCGAGTATTTGCCTGTTGCAATCGATTTTGTGACCGTCACTTTCTTTGATAGTTTAAGCACTCTTTCTCCTCCACCATCGCTGATTGCGCTCCTCGCCGACCCGTCAGTGTACACGTGTGTCCACTTATTTCAGGGTTGCAAGAAAGTCAGCACGCTCGTTACCCTGCACGCCAGCATGTCCAGGTGTGTACAGCCAAAGTCATTTTCTTGAGATGTGATCTCCAAATGATGTCCACCCACTCCACACGCATACTTCCAGATTCAATCATTTGAAGCATATTCATGGAGTCTGATCTTTATGTTTAGGATACACCTTTGCCTAATTTAAAGATATACATTCCTGCAGACTAGGGATACACCTTTGTCTAATTTAGGTATATACATTCATGCAGGCTAGGGATACACCTTTGTCTAATTTAGGGATATACATTCCTGCAAGCTAGGGATACAACTTTGTCTAATTTAGGTTATACATTCATGCAGGCCAGAGATACAACTTTGTCTAATTTAGGGATATACATTCATGCAGGCCAGAGATACAACTTTGTCTAATTTAGGGATATACATTCATGCAGGCTAGGGATACACCTTTGTCTAATTTAGGGATATACATTCATGCAGGCTAGGGATACACCTTTGTCTAGTTTAGGGATATACATTCATGCAGACTAGGGATACACCTTTGTCTAATTTAGGGATATACATTCATGCAGGCTAGGAATACACCTTTGTCTAGTTTAGGGATATACATTTCTGCAGGTTAGAGATACACCTTTGTCTAATTTAGGGATATACAGAAAACCCCTCGTTAACACGAACTCGCTTAACACGAACACCCGGTTAACAAGAACAAAAATGTGGTCCCGTCATAAATGTCTATTTCTTATCAGTAAATAACACGAATTTCTGTGTACCACGAATCACGAACTGTATTTAGTCCCTCCGCCAATTTTATCTCATTTAACCCGAACTTCCAAAGCTTCACAATGTTTGTTGTCACCTTAAAGCCTTTCATTGTTAGTGATCGGAAAGGTAACACTAACAGTTTCATTTACCTGTGGATGCCCAGTTTGTGTAAAAGGAATGCCTTGAGTTTGAGATAGACGGCGAGATAGGTGAAGACATTAATATGTACACAAAGCATTTTCGGACAGCGGGGAAAAGATGAATGCGTCCCCGGAAGGTGCGATACCAGATCTGTCGGAACTAAATTCGTTGTTTCAGGATTCGGTTACATCGTAGAAGCTCTGGGTACTGTATTTTTATTACAGGTACGAGAATTTTATAGCCAGAACACCCAATTAGAAGTAAAGTATGGTTTTGGGCAGGAAGGGGGGGGAGAGAAGGGAGGAGAAAGTGAAAATGAAAGTGAAATTCCAGTTGATAAAAATCTGGTGAGAAAATGTTCAGATAGGACGGAAAGTTAGATAGAGTCAGTTGAAGAGTCATGTCTAAGAGGAAGCAGACAGGCATAGATCTGAAAACAAAACTAAGAATTCTAAACGAAGTAGATCGTGGTGCATTGAAGGAAAAGACAATTGCTGAACAGTATGGAATTGCCAAGTCTACCTTATCCACAGTACTTAAAGACAGGGAAAAAATTCTTAATGCTGTTCCATTAGGTTCCGGTAACAAATCTAAGCGACTTCGTAGTGCTAAGTACGAAGATATCGAAACGCTACTTCTAGAATGGTTCAACCATATGCGCACTTTCAATGTACCTTTAAGTGGACCTATAATTCAGTCAAAAGCAAATGAGATTGCAAAATTTGGATATTCAAGATTTCAGCTGTTCCGCTGGTTGGCTGGGTAGGCTGTACCGGTTCCAAAAAGAGACTCAATTTCATCAGTAGTGATTTGTGGTGAAGCAAATAAAGTTAATGAAGAAGGGGCAAACAACTGGTTGCATGGATTTTATGGAGTGAGAGAAAAGTATGCCTCGTGTGACGTGTACAATATGGACGAAACTGGACTTTTTACAATCTTTTTCCAAGTCATACCCTCGGAATAAAAGGTAACAAGTGCCATGGTGGAGCGCACAGTAAACAACGTCTAACTGTTGTCCTTGTATGTAATGCAGACGGCAGTGATAAACACCGCCCATGGGTGATAGGCAAGTCCAAGAAACCACGTTGTTTTAAAAACATGAACATGGATTCTCTACCTTGCATCTACTCTCACGATAAGAAAGCTTGGATCGACAGCACATCATTTCGTAAGTGGCTTCTTCATTTCAACAGTCGAATGGTGACTCAGAATAGGCATGTTCTTCTGACAATGGACAAGTGTACGCCCATAAAAATACATGATCTGAACTTAACAAACGTAAAGGTTCAATTTCCCCCCAAATGCAACAAGTCTTCAGCCTTTAGATCAAGGCATTGTTGCTTTATGAAGAGTGCTTATCGCAAGCGACTTGTAGAGCTGCAATTCGCGCTGTTGAAAACAACACGATAACCCAAGTTGGAGTGTGCTCGATGCAATAAAAGCTATCGCTGTCTCCTGGGAATCTGTGCCATCAAAACACTTGCAGAACTGCTTTAGCAGAGCCTGGAGACATAGCAACACTAATCCTATCGAAGAGTTAGATGGTGACATCGACACCACCTCTCATGACGAATGGGATATTCTTCAAGACGTTGCAAACCCTGGAGTTAGTTTTGAAGAATTCATTAGTGCAGATGACGATGTTGCCGTGTGTTCTCCAGAGGAATCTTATGTACATGTACAAGCAGTTGTGTGTGAGGTGCAAGAAATATCATCAGAAGAAAGTGATGAAGACAATAGTATACCGTCCACCCGCCAGGAAGTGTTAACGGCCTTGGACACTTTAGAACGGTTTACTACAACAGCTGAAATGACCGCTAGGTTTACGGAAGCTATACACACAGTTGGCCGTGAAGTTACTATGCACTTTCGCTCCCGTCTGCAACAGCGCAATATACAGGAAATTTTCTGCAGAAAATGATACGTGAGTACTTCTTTAAAAGTTAATTACGGTAGTAGTGTTTCTATGATGGCATCTGTATTGTATATGGTTAATACTGTACTGCATTGCAATGCTAAAATTTGAGTCCCCGGATAACACGAATTTTTTAACACGAACTCGTGATTTTTCGGTCCCTTCGAGTTCGTGTTAACGAGGGTTTACTGTACATTCATGCAGACTAGGGATACACCTTTGTCTAGTTTAGGGATATACATTTCTTCAGGTTAGAGATACACCTTTGTCTAATTTAGGGATATACATTCCTGCAGGTTAGGGATACACATTTGTCTAATTTAGGGATATGCATTCCTGCAGGCTAGAGATATACCTTTGCCTAATTTAGGGATATACATTCCTGCAGGTTAGGGATACGTAGAACGTACTTGTTGAGTTGATTGATTGATTGATTGATTGATTGATTGATTGATTGATTGATTGATTGATTGATTGATTGATTAGGCCATCATCACTGCACTTCGATGAATAATCATGTCTGCTCCGATCTATTTCTTACACAGGAAGATCTCAGCTGCAGTGCAAGAACTCTGTAGCACTGGCGAGGGTAATAAATGAAATAAAATTATGAAATGTGGTCAAGTAAAATACTTTACCATTTCTAACTGAAAATATGGAATGCGTATTCCTCTTGCAGATGAGTAATTGAGAAGTTGTTCAGCATTAGTTGGGTCCCACAGTCCATCTTTCCGAATGAATTGATTAAAATCAAACATCAGGTCCCAGCCTACGGTTTTTATAAAATCAGTGAGTAGATCCCACTGTGTTCCTGCAAGACAAGAGTAACATCAACTAGATATAACAGTAATTGAGTTAACGATATCTCTTGTCATGTTTTGGAAACTAAAATATTGTGTCACACTGTGATTCCGTTTACTTAGGATGTTATCTGACTCTCAATCGATGCTTCATAAAATTCAAAAGAGCAAGTTTCGGTATAAGTGGATGCTGCCGATTGAAGTTTCTAACCTCCAGAGGCTCACGTGGATTTATTGTCCTGGGCATGCGGTTGTTTGCGGTAATGAGAGAGCGGACAGGCTTGCATTAACAGCATCGACTGTTGGGGAGTTGAAGATGGATAAGGGGGATGTTAGTACTACTGTTACTATTACAAATAATAAGTACAATAGTAATATTAATATAGTTGAGATGTCGACGCTTTCTCCAGTCAAAAATTAAAAGGATAATGTTAGTTGACAGTATCATCATCATCATCATTAAGTAGCTTGTCCCTTCCGGAACTTTGCTCCCATGATAGTAGTTCTGAAAAATTCTCTGTTCTGTGCAAGTTGACCGGCGTCAGCAGCAGTCATTCTCAGATCATCAATGATATCTTGCACTTATCGTCTTCTAGATACCATTCCTTCCAAAATTATTTTGTCTAGACAGTCATGTCGTTTCATGTGTCCGAAATATTTAATTTTCCTTTATTTTATGCTTTGTTTAATAACCAACTCTCTTTAATATCAAGCTGTTGCAGTACACTGAAAAACAATAAAAGAAACTCCTGGCATATCCTTTACAGGACGTAGCTATCAAATACAGTAAACGAGTGGTAGATTTTTCTAGGCACCACTTATACGTTCAGTAGTTTCTATTGCTTTCTGAACGGGTAGGTCTATTTTACCTTTGTAAAAAAACCACGGAATCGAATTTGCTTCTAAACTTGCCCACCGTGGGGTTTGAACCAGGTACGCTTGGGTTTGTGATCGATCTCCCTACCGCTTGAGCTACGGACACTTCTAGGGCATATTAGACTATAATCTGAAAACTGTGTGCTAGACATGACTACAGATTGTTCCAAAATTCCTGAACATCTTCACCGACCCATATAAAATCTGCCAATAAAAGCTTACAAGGAGGCAGCAGCACAATACAAGCGTGAGGTCATACGATCAGCAAGACAGAGTTGGGTTGAAAAGACAGAATCCCTGAACCTTGATAGGGACGACCATAAATTGTGGAAGTAGCAAAGCGCCGAGTAATGAAAACACCAGCCGACCCCCAATAGTCCTCGAACAGGACAAAAAGATGTCCTCGGGAAGGGAAGACGCAAACATTCTAATGCAAAAATATGCCGAAGTCAGCAGAGTAAGCATAGCAAAAGAAAAAGTCGATGACACTAAGAGAAAAGCGAGAGCCCCAAGGCAGCCAAGAAAAGCGGATAGTCACCTAACGGATACATTCACCAGTAATGAGTTGGAAGAGGCGTTAAGGGTGTTGAAGCTCAGAAAGTCGCCCGGAAAGGATGGGATTACAAATGATGCTTAAAACTTGGTACTAGAGCAAAGGCAGCCCTACTGGCCGCCCTAAATATGTCCTGGAAAACAGGCATAGTACCACGAGAATGGAAGGAAGCGATCATGGTACCCATCCTTAAACCAGGCAAACATAAACTCGACCTGGCGAGTTGCAGACCAATAAGCCTCTTAAGCTGCACGGGCAAGCTTATGGAACGTATGGTGAACAAACGGTTATCTTGGCACTTGGAAAGCAAAGGGCTACTCATGGTACAACAGGAGGCTTAAAGCACCGATCTACAGAAGATCAAGTAAACTATTTCGCCCAGGAAATCGAGGATGGTTTCAAGAAAAAAAAACAGGAACTTTTGGTAGATATGGAGAAAGCGTTTGACACGGTCTGGAAAGAGGGGTTAAAACTGAAACTCCTCACCTCGGTATAAAGGGAAGAATGTACAAATGGCTTGATAGATACCTAGAGAACAGAACAGCAAGGGTTCAAGTTCAGAGGTACACTAGCATGAAAGCCACATTAGAGCAAGGAGTACCCCAAGGAGGAGTGCTCTCACCAACCCTCTTTCTAATCTTTGTCAATGACGTAGCAACATGCCTTCCAAAGCGAATACACTCTGCCATGTATACCGACGACCTTGTAATATGTGCGAGGGAAGAGTCAATGCCCATAACAACAAATCAACTGCAAGCTACGCTAAATAACCTGGAAGTGTGGACAAAAAAGTGAAATATAAACATTAATGAGTCTAAAACCATTTACACTGTGTTCTCCTAGAACAACCAGGATCACAAAATTAAGCTTAAAGTCAATGGGCAGGATCTTCCAGAAAGCAAGACCCCAACGTACCTTGGAGTCACACTCGACCGAAAACTGACTTGGTGTCCCAAATCGAAAATGCTACGGCAAAAGCGAGACATAGGCTCACGATGATGCGCAAACTCGCAGGCTCCACGTGGGGAGCAAACACCTGAGTCCTCAAAACATGCTACTCCTGAAGAGTGCGACCGGTCCTGGAGTACGGCATTACAGCGTGTAGCAGTGCATCCAACAAGCAATTCGCCAAAGCAAGCAATAGTCAGAACCGTGCAATGCGCATTATCACAGGAGCCATGAAGTCCACGCCTATCAAGACGATGGAAACAATCACAGGCATCCAACCAATGGCAGATCGAATGGACAGAAAAGTCTTTGTATTGACGGAAAAACTTAAACGGCTCAATTCCCACTCTCTATGCACGAAAGAATGAACGGATTCGGAAGTGGCAGAATACAGAGGACCAGCATTGCAAAAAACGTGAAAGCACTGATCGCAAACCATCCGGTCCTAGCAAACTGTAAAGCCAAAGAAATCCCTGCAACCGATAAGTGCCGTCGTGGAAAACTAAAATGCCGGAACTAATGGAATCAATCCCAGGCATACTGAAAAAAGGCCAGCAAGAAAACCCCGAAAGAAGAGCAGCCACAGAAAAATACATATCGACAGAGTACCCTGAAAATAAGTGGTTACACGTCTATACTGACGGATCGGCTGGGAATGCAATCAGCGACTGTGGAGGAGGAATAGTGCTAAACTATCAAAGAAAGTGACGGTCTCAAAAGCGATTGCCACAGGCAAATACTCAAATAACTACAGGGCAGAGACAGAGGCAATAAGAACAGCGGCCGAAATGATCCTAGAGAGAAGAGGCACCTCTCGCAACAAAGTCGTGATATTGACCAATGCTTTTTGGTCATCACAGCACTCAAAGGCGTAGGCAAAACAGAGCTGAATGAGCTCAGATATACTTCAGAAATAAAAAGCAGAATAGCTCAGGCGAAATCAGCCTTTTAGAAGATGAGAAACATACTATGCAATAAATTCTTGTCAATGGCGTTGGGGAAACGAGTAATCAATGCTATATAGAGCCAATACTTTTATATGGCAGTGAGTCATGGAAAATAAATAGACAAATAGTAAGAACATTGGAAGCCAACAGAAATATGGTTTCTCAGAAGAATGTTGAAAGTTCCATGGACAACTAGAAAGGTCAATGAAGAGATCTTGTCGGAGACAGATTCATATCAAAATCTAATCAATCGAATAAGAAGCAGAAAATCAAGGTTTTTCGGATATATAATTAGAAGGGACAGTTTAGAACATTTGGTTACAACAGGTAAAATACAGGGGAAGAGAGATAGAGAGAGACAAAGGGACACAATTCTGGACGGCTTGAAATCGTGGTTCGGCAATGGTTCGGTGTCGGAGTTGATTGATTGTACCAGAGACAGACCGATGTGGAGAGACATGACGCCAACAGGCACGGCACTTGAATGACTGAATAGGGATACGCCTTTACAAACATTCGCTGACATTTTGTGTATTACTGTAAATTCTAAACTTTGATTATCATTTTGTTGTGCTTATGCAAAGTTATATAACAAAAAACGTTTTTTGCTTCAACTAAGCTACCTACCAATCAGTTAAACATGAATTCGTAAGGTCGTGAGGTATATAAGACTGCCTGCAAAACTATTACTGTTATGCATCATGTCGATTTCGTATTAACAAAACCTTAGCGTGTTCAGGAATTTTGAAACGAGCTATAACTAAACCTTAGCGTGTTCACGAATTTTGGAACGAACTATAACTAAACCTTAGCGTGTTCATGAATTTTGAAACGAGCTATAACTAAACCTTAGCGTGTTCACGTATTTTGGAACTAACTATAATAGTGTTACCCCCAGGTTAACTTGACAGCAGATATCTAGTCTCGCTATCTGGTAGTCCTGCGAAGCGATATTCAGGGCTGCCCTAACTGGACTCACCATTTACGGACAGGTCAACGAGCGCAGAGTGAAGGGATGCTTATAGTCTTTGGCTAAAACCACAGTGAACGAGTTGTTGATTTTCTGAGCACCACTTATACATTCAGTAGTTTGTCACTGCTTTTGAACCGTGAAGTCTATTTTTGCTCTTCGTAAGAATCCACGGGAACACATTTGCTTCCAAAGAGCTCGTCGCGGAGTTTCAACCAGATACCATTGGGTTGTGATCGAGTTCACTACTACTAAGCCTCAGACGCTGACTACTAATCAATTCTTCTTTCTTCTTCTTTCAAAACTCCCAATGGAGCACAGGTCTTCAACAAACTTTTTCCAGATCTTCCTCTCTTTTGCCATCCCTTCCAATTCTTTTCATATTTTACCTATCCTTTTAATATTTCAGCTCCAGCTCTTTTCTACAGGTCTATCTATGTCTTCCCCTACTCTTCCTGGGGTTTCAAAGCAGTGCCTGTCTTGCAATGCTTCCGGTCGGTCTTCTCAATGTGTGTCATATCCATCGCCAGCGTCTCTTCCTTAGCTGTTTCTCTACTGGTATCTGCTTAGTTCTTTCCTTGAGCTCTTTCTCTACTGGTATCTGCTTAGTTCTTTCCCTGAGCTCTTTCTCTACAGGTATCTGATAAGTTCTTTCTCTGAGCTCTTTCTCTACAGGTATCTGATAAGTTCTTTCTCTGAGCTCTTTCTCTACTTGTATCTGCTTAGTTCTTTCTCTGAGCTCTTTCTCTACTGGTATCTGCTTAGTTCTTTCTCTGAGCTCTTTCTCTACTTGTATCTGCTTAGTTCTTTCTCTGAGCTCTTTCTCTACTGGTATCTGCTTAGTTCTTTCTCTGAGCTCTTTCTCTACTTGTATCTGCTTAGTTCTTTCCCTGAGCTCTTTCTCTACAGGTATCTGATAAGTTCTTTCTCTGAGCTCTTTCTCTACTTGTATCTGCTTAGTTCTTTCTCTGAGCTCTTTCTCTACTGGTATCTGCTTAGTTCTTTCCCTGAGCTCTTTCTCTACTTGTATCTGCTTAGTTCTTTCTCTTAGCTCTTTCTCTACTGGTATCTGCTTAGTTCTTTCCCTGAGCTCCTCATTCGTAATCTTATCATACCATCTCAGTCCATCTGTTCTACGTAAACATCCTCCTAACACATAACACATAACACATAACACATAACACATAACACATAACACATAACACATAACACATAACACATAACAATAGAAAAATGAAAATCGTGGCATTTCCTTTACATGACGTAGCCATCACCACATTCAACGAGTCGTTGATTTTCTAGGCATCAGTTATACGTTCAGTAGTTTCCCATTGCTTTCTAAACGGCGAGGTCTATTTTTTACCTTTCATAAAAACCCACGGATACGAATTTGCTTCCAAACTGGTCCACCGTGGGGTTTGAACCTGGAACGCTTGGGTTTTGTGACGAGTTCACTACCGCTACGCCTCAGGCGCTGACCCCTAATCAATTACAAATTGAGAATTCACAATTACTAAAAATTGTTTGTGAAGTGTACATAAACTGTGAAGTGTACATAAACTGTGAAGTGTACAGAAACTGTGAAATGTACATAAACTGTCAAAGTGTACATAAACTGTGAAGTGTATAGAAACTGTGAAGTGTACATAAACTGTCAAAGTGTACAGAAACTGTGAAGTGCACAGAAACTGTGAAGTGCACAGAAACTGTGAAGTGCACAGAAACTGTGAAGTGCACATAAACTGTGAAAGTGCACAGAAACTGTGAAGTGTACAGAAACAGTGAAGTGTACAGAAACAGTGAAGTGTACAGAAACTGTGAAAGTGTACATAAACTATGAACTGTACATAAACTGTGAAGTGCACATAAACTGTGAAGTGCACATAAACTGTGAATGTACAGACA
Organism: Arion vulgaris; assembly: GCA_020796225.1. NCBI lineage: Eukaryota > Metazoa > Mollusca > Gastropoda > Stylommatophora > Arionidae > Arion > Arion vulgaris. The sequence goes on from CM036778.1 coordinate 10,421,664, forward strand.
CTGTGAAGTGTACAGAGACTATGAAGTGTACATAAAATGTGAAAAGTACAGAGATTGTGAAGTGTACATAAAATGTGAAGTGTACAGAGATTGTGAAGTGTACATAAACTGTGAAGTGTACATAAACTGTGAAGTGTTCATATATTGTGAAGTGTGCAGAGACTGTGAAGTGTACAGCGATTGTGAAGTGCACATAAATTGTGAAGTGTACATAAACTGTGAACAATGTACATAAACTGTAAAAGTGTACATAAACTGTAAAGGTGTACAGAAAATGTGAAGTGTACGGACAATGATTTCGTTTCTAACAACACAGTGAGAGATAGAACACACCAACAATCCATATCAAATATTATAAGGAAACGACGGTGGAAATATTTAGGTCATGTGCTTAGATCAGACGAAAAGAGACTAAATCGACAAGTCCTTGTGTGGTCACCAGTTGGGAAAAGAAAACGTGGAAGACCAAAGACCACTCTTCGAAGAACCATCCAACAAGAAAGTAAACTATTGGGATGTAAAACCATACAAGATCTGCAACTGCTAGCAAAGAACCGTATCACATGGAGATCTAAAACCTCTGCCCTATGTGCCGCCTTTGGCACGAAAGGAACAAACTAACTAACTAACAGACAATGAAAGTGTACAGAAACCAGACATCCCTTACTTTTCAATATTATATCAGGACGAGGTTCGAAATTTGCAAAGTCATCAGTTTGTAGGGGTGTTGTATCAGATGGGTTGAATATCAGATGGTTTGCCGAGTGTCCACCGAGTCGAAAATCACAAGGAGAAAGTGCTGAGGCCAAATTCTCAAACTTTGGTGTGCTAAAACATTTGAAATAAGTTTAATTAGTGGTAACTCGTCATTAGGGCCAGTGGGGCCGGCCCTCAAAAAAATAATGTGTAACGTGTATTTAGTATTTTATAAATTAAAATATAGCAACCCAAAACTATGATTTTTCCGAAAAACTTTGTCTGGCCCCACCAACAAAAAATGATCACGAGCCGCCACTGAGTTTAATAATAATAATAATAATAACGTTTCATGTGTGTATAGATAAAACAATTACCGTTATAAGGAAAGACTACAGGTGTTTTTCTTCTTCTTATTTGCGTTCGTTCTTTACGACCAATTTTAATCACTCTTTGTGATATCCTTTCCTTTCTTTGCGTTCCCGGCCTAGACTGATGGACCAATTTTTATCATGAATTTTACTGTTGTTTTTAGGGACTCCGTTCCTCCGTACAGCTTTTGAAGCTCTGTGTGTTTTGGCCATGACTCTTTCCTTATACCTGCTAACCGTTGACAGTCTTGCAAGACGTGTTCTGCCGTCATGTCTGCCATATTGCAGGGGCACAGGCTAGTTGTGCCAATTTTAAATTTATGGAACATGTGGGCTCTGAGCTTGTTGTGGCCGGTACGGAGGCGGAATATGGCGACTTATTCCTTCTGAGAGAGACCATAGTATCCGTCACTGTCTGTGTACTGAGGGTGGTCTTTTGCCCATTTGCTTCTATAGTACGAACCGATGGTTGTTTTGACTTCCTCATAACCGATCTCGAGATCAGTCTGAGGTAGTCGCCCGCCCTCTTTGGCTAGCTTGTCGGCTGCTTCGTTTCCCCTAACGTTGCAGAGTGACGGTATCCACTGGATGACGGTGCGTTTGAGTGAACTCGTTACTTCAGCGAGGGACGTTTTGAGCTCATTCATCTCAGTTTTGCCGACGCATTTGAGTGCCGTGATGACCGATAGAGCATCGGTGAATATCACGATATTGTTGCGTGTAGTGCTTCTTCTCTCCAAGATCATTTCTGCCGCCTCTTTGATTGCCTCTGCCTCAGCTCGGTAGTTATTCGAGTATTTGCCAGTTGCAATCGCTTTCTTGACCGTTACTTTCTTTGAGATTTTAAGCACTATTCCTCCTCCGCCATCGCTTATTGCGTTATTTGCCGATCCGTCCGTGTAGACGTGCGTCCACTCATTTTCAGGGTACTCTGATTCTATGTGCTCTTCTGCTGCAGTTTTTCTGTCGAGGTTTGTTTGACCCTTTTGTTCAGTATGCCTGGGATTGATTCCCTTAGTTCTGGCAATTTTGTTTTCCATGGCGGACACTTGTCGATTTCCGGGATTGGTTTGGCTGTGCATTTGGAAAGGACTGGGTGGTCTCTGGTCAGTGCCTTAGAGATTCTAACGAATTTAGATCTCTGTATTCTCCACTTTCCGAATTCATACATTCTTTCATGCATTGGATGAGATTCGAGCCGTTTGAGTTTTTCCGCAAGTACTACTACTTTTTGTCCCTTCGGTCAGTCATTGGTTGGATGCCTGGGATGGTCTCCATCGCCTTGATGGGCGTGGACTTTATGGCTCCAGTGATAATGCGTAAAGCCCGGTTTTGACTGCTGCTCACTTTTGTGAATTGCTTGTTAGATGCATTGCTCCACACTGCCATACCGTACTCTAGGACCGGTCGCACTCTACCAGAGTAAAGTGTCTTGAGAATTCTGGTGTTTGCTTCCCATGTGGAACCTGCGAGTTTACGCATCATTGTTAGCCTATGCCTCGCTTTTGCCGTAGCATTTTCGATCTGGGTGCACCAAGTGAGCTTTCTGTCGAGTGTGACTCCTAGGTACGTTGGGGTTTTATTCTCTGGAAGGTTCAGCCCATTGACTTTAAGCGTTATCTTGTAATCCTTGTTGTTCTGGGAGAACACAGTGTAGTGGTCTTTGAAGGATTTATTTTCATATTCCACTTTGCTGACCACACTTCAAGGTTATTTAACGTAGCTTGCAGTCGATTTTCTGCTGTGGGCATTGACTCTTCTCGCGCCCATATTGCCAAGTCGTCGGCATACATGGAAGAGTGTACCTGCTCTGGGAGGGATGTTGCAATGTCATTTACGAAGATTAGAAAGAGAGTCGGTGAGAGCACTCCTCCTTGGGGACTCCTTGTTCCAATGTGGCCTTCATGCTTTGTACCCTGAACCTGAACCCTTGCTGTTCTGTTCTCTAGGTATCTATCGAGCTCTCTAGGTATCTATCGAGCCAATTGACATTCTTCCTTTACGCCGAGGGTGAGCAGTTTTAGCCTTAATCCTTCTTTCCAGACTGTGTCAAATGCCTTCTCCATATCTACCAAGACCGCCAGTGTCTGTTTCTTTTCTTGGAAACCATTCTCGATTTCCTGGACAATGTAGGTTACTTGATCCTCTGTGGATCTGTATCTCCGAAAACTCCTTGTTGTGCCATAAGCAGCCCTTTGCTTTCCAAGTGCCAAGATAACCGTTTGTTCACCATGCGCTCCATAAGTTTGCCCATGCAGCTTAGGAGGCTTATTGGTCTGTAACTCGCTGGGTCGAGTTTATTTTTGCCTGGTTTTAGGATGGGTACCATGATTGCTTCTTTCCATTCTTGTAGTACTATACCTGTTCTCCACGACATGTTGAGAGCGGCCCTTGCTCTGTTTCCAAGTTTCTAAGCATCTCATTGGTGATCCCATCTTTCCGGGCGACTTTCTGGGTTTCAGGTCCCTTAAAGCCTCTTCCAGCTCGTTACTGGTGAATGTGTCCGTTAGGTGACTATCTGCTTTTCTTGGCTCGCCTTGAGAGCCCGTGCTTTCTCTTGGTGGCATCAACTTTTTCCTTTGCTATGCTTACTCTGCTGACTTCAGCATATTTTTGCATCAGAATGTTTGCTGCTTCCCTACCCGAAGCCATCTTCTTTTCTTGTTCGAGGACTATTGGTGGTCTGCTGGTGTTTTCGTCACTCAGCGCTTTGGCCAGTTTCACAGTTTATGGCCGTCCCTATCTAGGTTCAGGGATTCGGTAGTTTTGACCCAACTCTGTCGCGCCGCTCGTTTGACCTCTCTTCTGTATTTTGCTGCTGCCGCCTTGTAAGCAGTATTTGTCTCCACTGACTGTGCCTGTTCTGACCAATTTTAATCACTCTTTGTGATATGTTTGATCTTTACCAAGAACGTGTATACGTTGCACATTGGTTTGGTAGGCCCTAAACACATAGACTTCTACACGTGCATCCGATTTCAGCCAAACCTCCATGGTCGCCTCTTACGACATGCGTGGCAGAAACAGTGGTTCTATTCTTTACACCCCAAATTTAGGGCCCGGTAACAGGATGTTTGTAAAGTCTCACAACATTTCATATGTAGGTCAGCTTGAAAAAATGAAGTACATGACGTCATCAAAAAATGTGCGAAAACAAAGTAGTGAAATTAGTTATAACAGTTACTTCTATGGTCTACTGTTGTTCTTGGTAAACTAGAAAGAACAAATGAAATATTCATTATAACAGATGTTGGAAATATCCACCATGGGTTTCAAGATATGTCTGTACACGTTTCTTCATATTGTCAAATATTCTTTCTTCAGTTGAAAACACCATTATGGTTTGAATGAAAAGAATTACCCAGCAGACAACAGTCATCCAGTTTCAGTTTCAGTTTGGAATATCTTCATTGCACCCGGACATGTCCATAGGTTCTCCGATTTCCTTCGCAATATCTCCAACAGCGTCCAGCGACTGACCGTACCAGTTTTATTTTGATTGATGAGCCTACTCGTATACCTGTTTTACTACAAGAAAGCAAATTGGAAAAAGTATGGGGCATTGACAGATGCCAATGTTGACCGCATCAACATGCAGGAAAAGAAAAACATGCGATCCATGGCAAGGGAACTCTCACATGTACTCCTGAAAGCAGCACGGGAAACCATTCCCAGAGGCGCACGAAAGGATTACAAGCCATATTGGACAGCAGAGATTCAGAAGCTTGAAAAAGACCTTGAATTGGCAAGGAGTGAGGCTGAACAGGCACAATCAGTAATGAACAATACTGCTTACAAGACGGCATCAGCCAAATACAGGAGGGAGGTAAGACGAGCATCTCGACAGAGTTGGGTTAATACCACCGAATCCCTGAACCTCGATAGGGACGGCTATAAATTGTCGAAATTAGCAAAGGCGCTGAGTGATGAAAACACCAGTCGACCCCCAATAGTCCTCGAACAGGACAAAAAGATGTCCTCAGGAATAGAAGCTGCAAATATTCTAATGCAAAAATATGCCGAAGTCAGCAGAGTAAGCATTGCAAAAGAAAATGTCGATGACACAAAGAGAAAAGCGAGAGCCCTCCAAGGCGAACCAAGAAAAGCTGATAGTCACCTAACGAATATATTCACCAGTAATGAGTTGGAAGAGGCACTAAGGGAGCTAAAGCTCAGAAAGTCACCCGGAAAAGATGGGATCACAAATGAGATGCTTTAAAACTTGGGTAACAGAGCAAAGGCCGCTCTACTGTCCGTTCTAAACATGTCGTGGAGAACAGGCATAGTACCACAAGAATGTAAAAAAGCAATCATGGTACCCATCCTAAAACCAAGCAAAAATAAACTCGACCCAGCGAGTTACAGCCCAAAAAGCCTCCTAAGCTGCACGGGCAAGCTTATGGAACGCATGGTGAACAAACGGTTATCTTGGCACTTGGAAAGCAAAGGGCTGCTTATGGCACAACAAGGAGGCGTTCGCAGATACAGATCCACAGAGGATCAAGTAACTTACATTGTCCAGGAAATCAAGGATGGTTTCCAAGAAAAGAAACAGACACTGGCGGTCTTGATAGATATGGAGAAGGCATTTGACACAGTCTGGAAAGAAGGATTAAGGCTAAAACTGCTCACCCTCGGCGTAAAGGGAAGAATGTACAATTGGCTTGATAGATACCTAGAGAACAGAACAGCAAGAGTTCAGGTTCAGGGGTACAAAAGCATGAAGGCCACACTGGAGCAAGGAGTCCCCAAAGGAGGAGTGCTCTCACCGACTCTCTTTCTAATCTTCGTCAATGACATTGCAACATGCCTCCCAGAACGAGTACACTCTTCCATGTATGCCGACGACTTGGCAATATGGGCACGGGAAGAGTCAATGCCCACAGCAGAAAATCGACTGCAAGCTACGTTAAATAACCTTGAAGTGTGGTCAGCAAAGTGGAATATGAAAATAAATCCTTCAAAGACCACTTACACTGTGTTCTCCCAGAATAACAAAGATTACAAGATAACGCTTAAAGTCAATGGGCTGAACCTTCCAGAGAATAAAACCCCAACGTACCTAGGAGTCACACTCGACAGAAAGCTGATTTGGTGCACCCAGATCGAAAATGCTACGGTAAAAGCGAGGCATAGGCTAACAATGATGCGTAAACTCGCAGGTTCCACATGGGGAGCAAACGCTAGAATTCTCAAGACACTTTACTCTGGTAGAGTGCGACCGATCCTAGAGTACGGTATAGCAGCGTGGAGAAATGCATCTAACAAGCAATTTGCAAAAGTGAACACCAGTCAGAACCGGGCCTTACGCATCATCACTGGAGCCATGAAGTCCACGCCCATCAAGGCGATGGAGACAATCACCGGCATCCAACCAATGACTGACCAAAGGGACAAAAAAGTAGTAGTACTTGAGGAAAAACTCAAACTGCTCGAATCTCATCCAATGCATGAAAGAATGTATGAATTCGGAAAGTGGAGAATACAGAGATCTAACTTCGTTAGAATTTCTAAGGCACTGACCATAGACCATCCAGTCCTTTCCAAATGCACAGCCAAACCTATCCCGGCAATCGACAAGTGCCCGCCATGGAAAACCAAAATGCCAGAACTAAAGGAATCAATCCCAGGCATACTGAACAAAAGGGTCCAAACAAATCTCGACAGAAAAATCGCAACAGAAGAGTACATAGAATCAGAGTACCCTGAAAATGAGTGGACGCACGCCTACACGGAGGGATCGGCAAATAACGCAATAAGCGATGGCGGAGGAGGAATAGTGCTTAAAATCTCAAAAGTAACAATCAAAAAGCGATTGCCACTGGCAAATACTCGAATAACTACCGAGCAGAGGCAGAGGCAATCAAAGAGGCGGCCGAAATGATCTTGGAGAGAAGAAACACTACACGCAACAAGGTCGTGATATTCAACGATGCTCTATCGGTCATCACGGCACTCAAATGCGTTGGCAAAACTGAGATGAATGAGCTCAAACGTCCCTCGCTGAACTAACGAATTCACTCAAACGCACCGTCATCCAGTGGATACCGTCACACTGCAACGTTAGGGAAACGAAGCAGCCGACAAACTAGCCAAACAAGGCGGGCGACTACCTCAGACTGATCTCGGGATCAGTTATGAGGAAGTCAAAACAACCATCGGTTCGCACTATAGAAGCAAATGGGCAAAGACCACCCTCAGTACACAGACAGTGACGGATACTATGGTCTCTCTCGAAGTGAACAAGTTGCCATATTTCGCCTCCGTACTGGACACAACAAGCTCAGAGCAAACATGCTCCATAAATTTAAAATTGGCACAACTAGCCTGTGCCCCTGCAAAATGGCAGACATGACGGCAGAACATGTTTTGCAAGACTGTCAACGTTAGCAGGTATAAGGAAAGAGTCATGGCCACAAACACAGAGCTTCGCGAAAGCTGTACGGAGGAACGGAGTCCCTAAAAACAACAGTAAAATTCATGATAAAGTTGGTCCATCAGTCTAGGACGGGAACGCAAAGGAAAGGAAGGATCAACGAATATCAAAGCAGGCATTGAAGTGGGATGCAAAAGTTCAAGAAAGAGTGGTCGACCTAAAGAGACCCTGAAACGAACTTTCCTGAGAGAGGCAGGAAATATCGGTCTCAGTTCCATGGAGAAGATTGAGTGAGTTGCCCAGGATAGAGCGGTAGGGAGAAATTACTTGCAAGCACTATGTAACGTATAACGGTACGAGAGGAATTATATATAGTTTAACAGAGTTGCAGTATTTTTCCATTTCTAGTTTTTCGCATTTATTTCTTTTTTTTTTAGTCACATATTTTCATTTACTATGGTATAGGACTTACTAGGACTTACTATGACTTACTAGGACTTTACTAGGGACTTACTAGGGACTACTATGACTTACTAGTGACTTACTTAGGATTTCTATGGACTTACTAGTGACTTACTAGGGACTTCTTACTAGGGACTATAGATCTAGGAATCGTGCTACAAAAGCTAACCAAGTACTGGGACAGTTAACACCACTGTTGTCACATAAAGAGATACCGCTAGCAACTAAAGCAAATCTCATAAGAACGATTTTCTGGCCAACACTAAGTTACCAGTGTCAAACATGGCCAATAACAGCAGCTAATGAGCGGAAAATCATAACGACAGAGATGAGGTGTCTTAGAAGAGCTGCAGAAGTGACAATAAAAGACAAAATTAGAAATGAAGAAATCAGAAGGAGACTGGATGGAAACCAGTCATGCAATTCATAAAAGAACAACAGATTAAATGGTTTGGACACTGACAAGAATGCCTGTATCACCTACAACAGAGAGCCACAGAAAAGTATAACAGTATAAGGAAGAGGAAGACCATGCAAAAGATGGAGCGACGGCATCAAGAACAGTCTTACGAACATGAATATCAGTAAAGGCTATACAAGAAACAAGATCACTATTTATCATAAAGAAGTAAATGGTAGGAAACAAGCACAAAGATCACTACGTTCACCCCAACACTTCTATAAAGAGTCAATGGTGGAAGAGAAGAACAAGCACACACAAGATCACTACGTTTCACCCCCAACACTTCTATAAAGAAGTCAATGGTGAAGAGAAGAAAACAAGACACACAAGATCACTACGGTTTCACCCCCAACACTTCTATAAAGAAGTCAATGGTGAAGAGAAGAACAAGCACACACAAGATCACTACGTTTCACTCCCCAACACTTCTATAAAGAAGTCAATGGTGGAAGAGAGAAGAACAAGCACACACAAGATCACTACGTTTCACCCCAACACTTCTATAAAGAGTCAATGGTGGAAGAAAGAACAACACAAACAAGATCATACGTTTCACCCCAACACTTCTATAAGAAGTAATGTGAAGAAGAACAAGCACACACAAGATCACTACGTTTCACCCCAACACTTCTATAAAGAAGTCAATGGTGGAAGAGAAGAACAACACACACAAGATCACTACGTTTCACCCCCAACACTTCTATAAAGAAGTCAATGGTGTAAGAGAATAACAAACACACACAAGATCACACGTTTCACCCCCAACACTTCTATAAAGAAGTAAATGGTGGAAGAGAAGAACAAGCACACACAAGATCACTACGTTTCACCCCAACACTTCTATAAAGAAGTAAATGGTGGAAGATAGAAGAACAAGCACACACAAGATCACTACGTTTCACCCCAACACTTCTATAAAGAAGTCAATGGTGTAAGAGAATAACAAACACACACAAGATCACTACGTTTCACCCCCAACACTTCTATAAAGAAGTAAATGGTGGAAGAGAAGAACAAGCACCAACAAGATCACTACGTTTCACCCCCAACACTTCTATAAAGAAGTCAATGGTGAAGAGAAGAACAAGCACACACAAGATCACTACGTTTCACCCCCAACACTTCTATAAAGAAGTCAAATGGTGGAAAGAAGAACAAGCACACACAAGATCACTACGTTTCACCCACAACACTGCTATAAAGAAGTCAATGATGGAAGAGAAGAAAAAGAAGGGACTTATTGTCTAATTGTATAGGTAATGTTTGCCGTTTAAGAATTGAATGTCTTCCCTACTTGTGTATCTTTTCTTGATTGTGGGCTCCGATAACATGGCGTGATCTATCTTTCCAGTTTTGTTGTATAAAGACGAATTCATTTAAAAAACAGTACAACATGCTAAATCAAGGTTATGTTATATTACAAGTAAAGTTTAACAATAAGGAATATCAGTATTATTCATATATTTCATTAATAAATAACCATAGACTCAAAGAATTCAGTCAAATTACAAAAAAGCTTGCAGTGTTCTATCAAACATATACAATGTAAAACTACAAAGGCCTTTTGGTCGAAACGTTGTGTATTGTCATTGTTTTTGTATTTTGTAAAACTACAGTACTTTGCTAATTTGTGCTTCCCATTTTTATATTGTTTTACTGCAGTCTCCACCGTTATCAAGATTACTTTGTAAAACTACAGTACTTTGTTTTTTTACTTGATTTGAGAATACAGAAAACATTGACTGGTAATGTACATTTGAAACTTGTTATTGAATTGTATAATAGTAATAATAATTATCCATCTCGTACCGTTGTACGTTACCTATAGCCTGCATGAAATTTCTCCATACCGCTCTATACAGACAACTCGCTCAATCTCCTCCATGGAACTGTGACCGATATGTCTTGCCTCTCTCAGCAAAGTTCGTTTCAGGGTCTCCTTAGGTCGTCCTCTCTTTCTTGAACCCTTTGCATCCCACTTCAATGCCTGCTTTGATATTCGTTGATCATTTTTCTTCACCCCCTTTCTTATAACAGGTGTCACTAGTGGTTGACCAGACATTTCTTCTCAAGGTGTGTCCAATATATCTCCATCTTCTCCTTTTTATAACAGTTGTTACTAATGGTTGACCAGACATTTCTTCTCAAGGTGTGTCCAATATATCTCCATCTTCTCCTTCTTATAACAGTTGTTACTAAAGGTTGACCAGACATTTCTTCTCAAGGTGTGTCCAACATATCTCCATCTTCTCCTTTATACAGTTATACAAGTTGTCTATGTGTCAATATATTCATCTTCTCCTTTTACATGTCTTTTCTAGTGTGGTCTCTTCCTTTATAACAGTGTTGGCTATACAGCGCTTTTACTCATGTGGCTCTGTAGGATACCAGGCATTCTCTGCAGTGTCCAACCATTTAATCTGCTGTTTTTTTATGAATTGCATGACTGGTTTACATCAGTCTTTTAAATTTCTTCATTTAATTTGCTATTGTCACACCACTCTTCTAAGACACCTCATCTCTGTCATTATGATTTTCCGCTCATTGGCTGCTGTTAATGGCCATGTTTGACACTGGTAACATAGTGTTGGTCAGAAAATCGTTTTTATAAAATTTGCTTTACTTTTTAGCGGTATCACTAGATGTGACAACAGTGGTATTAACTCCTAGTACCTGGTTAGATTTGTGCATCGATTCATTGGACGATCTGATTTCGCAAAGCTAACCAGGTACTCGGACAGTTAACACCACTGTTGTCACATAAAGAGATATCGCTAAAAACTAAAGCAAATCTTATAAGAACGATATATACTCAGTGTGTTTCCATATTTAACTTATGTTTGAGATAATTGAATATTGATTTTTTATTGATTGATTTTGTGGTCTCTGTAGAGTGTGGTCTCTGTAGAGTGTGGTCTCTGTAGAGTGTGGTCTCTGTGGAGTGTGGTCTCTGTAGAGTGTGGTCTCTGTAGAGTTTGGTCTCTGTGAGTGTGGTCTCTGTAGAGTGTGGTCTCTGTAGAGTGTGGTCTCTGTAGAGTGTGGTCTCTGTGGAGTGTGGTCTCTGTGGAGTGTGGTCTCTGTAGAGTGTGGTCTCTGTAGAGTGTGGTCTCTGTGGAGTGTGGTCTCTGTGGAGTGTGGTCTCTGTGGAGTGTGGTCTCTGTGGAGTGTGGTCTCTGTGGAGTGTGGTCTCTGTAGAGTGTGGTCTCTGTGGAGTCTGGTCTCTGTAAGTGTGGTCTCTGGATGTGGAGTGCCTGGTTCTAGTGTGATCTGTAGAGTGTGGTCTCTGTGGAGTGTGGTCTTTGAGTGTGGTCTCTGTGGAGTGGTTGGAGATGGTCTGTGGAGTGTGGTCTCTGTAGAGTGTGGTCTCTGTGAGTGTGGTCTCTGTAGAGTGTGGTCTCGATGGTGGGGTGTGGTCTCTGTGGAGTCTGGTCTCTGTAGAGTCTGGTCTCTGTAGAGTGTGGTCTCTGTAGAGTAGAGGTACGGTGCTCGTCTCTCGTTTCTAAGGTACTAGGTTCGCTCCCTCAAGAAGCCATCTTGATATTTTTCCAGAGATCCTGATCTCAGTGTAGGTGAGATCTAGTTTCTAGTCATATCGGAGACGGACAATAAAACGTAGGTCTCGCTTTCAATTTCAGCACGTAACAGAACCATTTACAGTTCAAAATCGAAAACAGTAGGCTGGAACGCCGCTGTCCGGGCAAAATTCATTAGAAAAATATTTTTTTTAATTTTTACAAAATGTTTTTAACCATCTTCCTCCTCCTAGAAACAATGTGTTTCTAACCTCCAGAGGCTTACGTGGATATACTTCCTGGGCATGAGGATGTTTACGGTAATGAGAGAGGCAGGCTTACATCAACAGCATCGATTGTTGGGGAGTTGAAGATGGATAAGGGGGATGTTCTTCGCCACTGTCTGTTGGATGAGGACACTAAAATAGATGTTGAATCGATCAAGCAATTTAGGCAGTTTGGAGTTACCCGTAGTAGAAGTCAAACTGATGCCTGAGAGGCAGAGTGAGAGGTGTGTTTAATCAGCGAGCCACAGGAACCATCAGTATGCATACTCTTCGATATCTGTTGGGGAGACTGAGCACCTATGGTCTGCCTGGAGTGCAATGACGTCAGTTTAGTAACCAATAACCATCTTCCATATTATATTAGGGAGCCTATCCGGTACTGCGAAGTTTGTGCACTGCCGTTGAGATCTTCCTGTCTAAGACATAGATCGGAACACACATAATTACTCTAAAATGGTTGCTATAATTGATGGCTATTATCATGGTTACTATAGTATTCAAATTACCTTTCCCATGTGGTTGCCATTCGATCGTTGTCAGTCGCAACACTCAGAAATCTGACATCGATGGAATTTATACATAAAGTAAGGATGAGGATAATTTTGCATGTAGCATCGGTTGAGATTTCTTGAGACACGACATCAGGTTCCAGTACATCAGTATTGCTTTGTACTTGAGACACGACATCAGGTTCCAGTACATCAGTATTGTTTGGTACTTGAGACACGACATCAGTTTCCAGTACATCAGTATTGCTTGGTACTTGAGACACGACATCAGGTTCCAGTACATCAGTATTGCTTGGTACTTGAGACACGACATCAGGTTCCAGTACATCAGTATTGCTTGGTACTTGAGACACGACATCAGGTTCCAGTACATCAGTATTGCTTGGATTGAGACACGACATCAGGTTCAGTACATCAGTATTGCTGTACTTGAGCACGACATCAGGTTCCAGTACATCAGTATTGCTTGGTACGTGAGCGGTGCAGCAGTAGATCACCAATGTTTGTAGAAGCAAGTATTGTAAAAGCATCTTCATTGTATTGTTCACTCTCTAATGTTGTTGAAGTTTTCTTGTAGTGGTTTGTCTTTGTTTTACAATCAAATATGAATGATTGGGGAGGTAATCTGTAAATATAAAATAGTAAAGATACTTGACAAGAACGGTGTTTATACTTAACTTGTCTTTGTTATTATTTATAATAGGGATAGCTTCCACTCATGAGTCACTGAGCCTAGAGTCTACACGTTCTTGTAGACAGGTTCGTTTGTCAGTATCTTCTTTCTTGACGTCATTACTTAGTATTATGTTTTACTTAATTAAATATTCTTTGCATTTTTGTTCTTGAATTATTTTTTTTTATCTGATCCAGAAGCACTTGAGCTTTCAGCTCTTCGGCTCGGTGCCATGGACATCGCAACCCTTCGGTTCGGTGCCACGAACATCGTTAATTTGGAGAATCTGTGGCTTTTCTGCCAGCCCGCGGAATTGAACCCGTACTCATAGTGAGCTTGTCACCCGTCGTCCAACGCGCTACAAACACGCTGGGCAGGCGGGCGGTTTTGTTCTTGATAAAGGTGTACCGAAACGTCGAGTGTTGTTTATTTTCATATTTAATCATTAATTTTTCATTATTTATGTAATACTGTATAAGTGTTACAGAAGAGTCCTTCGTATATCATGGACAGAGAAGAGAACAAATAGATCTATCCAGAAAGAACTCAAAATCAAAGAAAACTGGCTAATGCTACAAATAAGAAGGAGAAAATTGAGATATTTTGGACATATAAAAAGACATAATGGGCTGGAAAAGACTATCATGGAAGGAGATCCTGGCAAAGAGAAGAGAGGAAGACCACGGAGAAGATGGATTCAGGATGTAACTGATGGTTTGAACATGACGGCTGCAAAGGCGGTACATCTGGCATATGAGAGAAAAAGATCCGGAGGACTGTTGGGGTGGCAAAGTTCTGCTCAGGACAAGCTATTTGATGATAATGATGAATATTGTATATACCTGTCTCTATTCAATCGTCTATTTACTCAGTATTATTCAATCGTCTATTTACTCAGTATTATTCAATCGTCTATTTACTCAGTATTATTCAATCGTCTATTTACTCAGTATTATTCAATCGTCTATTTACTCAGTATTATTCAATCGTCTATTTACTCAGTATTATTCAATCGTCTATTTACTCAGTATTCAATTCTTTTATATTATCAATCGTCTATTTACTCAGTATTATTCAATCGTCTATTTACTCAGTATTATTCAATCGTCTATTTACTCAGTATTATTCAATCGTCTATTTACTCAGTATTATTCAATCGTCTATTTACTCAGTATTACCGCAGCCACACAAACAATTTTCTCCAGATCTGATCTGATCCGGACTGCCAACCTCAGATTTGAAGATTTTCGTACATAGCTATACTGTATCTAAATTCAAACTTAACGAAATAGCCATGAACAATTAAAAAAAACAACTGTTGTTTCCATGTCTCAACGTGCCAGTCACATGTTCAATCCATGATGACCATTATTATAACGTATTTTAAATACATTTGTTTCGAGGTGCGCGTAGCCAAATTGATAAAACAGATGAGACTGCAGTAAAACTATTTGATTGGCAAAACACGTAATCACAAAGTACTGTAGTTTTACAAATTACAAAACAATGACAAAATACAGCAACGTTTCGACCAACAAGGCCTTTATCAAGCAAACGAACAACAGGAGAGACAAATTTAAAAAAAACAAATGGACGACCAAACTAAACGTTTTACTGGCCATTTAGGAGCTCACGATGTCCAGGTCATAGCCATCCGATCGTGTTCCTCGGATGATCGCAGTCGATTTGCTCTGGAGAATAATTTAAATTTTCTTTGTATGGTACCTTGCGACCACGTGGGCTCAACGTACTACATTCCTATGCTTCTTAGTACTTTCTCTTCCCATGTCTTGTAATATATATGGGTATATGTTGCATGTATTCAAGTTATATATTTACTAGATTTTTCATTGTTTCTCTTCCGTTCTATTTCAAATTTTTATGTGTGTTTTTGTGTTACATTTATTTCGTTATTCGTTTTTATTCCCAGATTTTCGTTTTTATTTCCAGATTTTCATTAGAAACGTTTGTTTTGGTCGTCCATTTGTTGTTTTTTTAATTTGTCACTCCTGTTGTTCGTTTGCTTGATAAAGGCCTTGTTGGTCGAAACGTTGCTGTATTTTGTCATTGTTTTTGTAATTTGTAAAACTACAGTACTTTGTGATTACGTGTTTAGCCAAATTGATAAGAGTCCTTTCTACCGTGCGGTACATCATGCGTTCGACCAACGCTAGGGCTCAATTTGTTTTTGTTTTTTAAACACATCTAGTCACTGGATAAATTTAAAATCTGAATAAATTCAATTTTCCAATTGTTATTTTAGCTAATTTGAGAGGACGGTTCATGTTTCTTTAATATGCTCAGTCTCACCACGTTTTGGGGCTTGAAAATTTCTGAAATTATACTGTTTCGTAGATCTATCTATCAACACTAATGAAGTTAGAGATATGCAGTTGGAGAATGATAAGAGAAATAAATGAAGGCTAGAAACATGGAAACAGAGGGGGAGAGATTAGTTATTAGGTTTGGCTACAAGCGTCTTAGGGGATAGTAACTCGGTCTATTAACCCCGACGTTCTAAATCGAATCACGCTGCGGACAGTTTGGTTGCAAATTGTTTCGCGTGGATTTTAACAAAAGGAGGATGGCACCACCGTTCAGAAAGCAATGGCAAACTACTGAACGTAATAATGCCTAGAAAAATCACAAACAGCGTTAAAAAACTGGGTTGATTCGCAAAGTCCAGAAAATGATATGCAATTAACTACATAATAATAATAATTCCTCTCCATACGTAGAGAGCCGCGGTAGCGTAGTTGTTAGTGAACTCGCTTCTCAAGGCTGGTGGTCTGGTTCAACTCCGCAGTGTGCGGAATTTTTCCCGACCGCGACGGCTTCTCAGGTCGACCCAGCCTCAACTGGGTACCAGACATGCTCTGGGAAAGTAAAGCGGCCGGCGTGATGCTGACCACATCACCCATCGGGTGCCGACGGTCAATTTAAAATACAGGCCTAACACTGTATTGCCCTATGTACCACGAGGTATGAAAGGGTTCCTTTACTTTTTTACTTACCAATATACGGCCTTACCGATATACCGATTTACTTACCGATATACATAGGGCCTGCAAGTAATTTCTCCATACAACTCTATCCTGGGCAACTAGCTCAATCTCCTCCATGGAACTGAGACCGATATTTCCTGCCTCTCTCAGCAAAGTCTGTTTCAGGGTCTCCTTAGGTCGACCTCTCTTTCTTGAACCCTTTGCATGCCACTTCAATGCATGCTTTGATATTCGTTGATCATTTCTCCTCAAGGTGTGCCCAACATATCTCCATCTTCTCTTTCTTATAACAGTTGTCACTAGTGGTTGACCAGACCTATCTCTAATTTCATCACTTCTCCTGAATTCATTCCATTTTATATTCATTATTTTTGCAGACATCTATTTTCAAATGCATTCAACTTGCTTTCTATATCTTTAGTCATTTTCCAACTCTCGCTGGCATATGTTAGATTGATACAACATTTGAATTAAAAATTCGTAATTTAGTTTTAATACTAAATAACTTGCAGTTCCATATTTTATTTAGACTTTTAAAAGCTGATGTTGCTTTGCCAATTCGTATCATAATTTCTTTTTAACATTTCCTGTGCAATCAAAATTGCTACCTAAATAGGTGAACTGCTCTGTTATTTTATCATTTTAAATTCCAGTGTGATATCTGCACTACTTGCCATAGGTGTCTTCATTATATTTGTTTTTTCATAGCTTATCTGCAGTCCAACTTTGATGCTATAGATGACAAGTTGTCTGTTTTTCTTGCATATCTTGGTTGTTTCTACTTAACAAGGCAATATCATCTGCAAAATCCAAATCTTCTAGTTGACTATTCTCTACCCAATCGATGCCAGCTTCGCCCCTGCAACATTTTCGCATCACCCAGTCAATGGCCACTCCAAACAATAGCGGTGATAGAATACAGCCTTGCTTTACTCCGGTTTCAACCATAAACCAGTCGCTGTGTCCACCATCAGTGCGAAACGCACACCGTGAACCATCATAGAGGCTCTTTATAATGTTTATTATTTTATCTGGTATTCCATAGCATCTCAGAATATTCCACAGAGAGATTCTGTGTAGACTATCAAAGGCTTTTTAAAATCGATGAAATTTAGTATGAGTGGTTGTTGCTTCTCAATATGTTCCTCCAAAATTAGTCGTAGGGTAATTATTTGGTCTAAGCAGCTTCTCTCAGGTCTAAAACCAGCTTGTTCTTCTCTCAGGGTTGTGTCCACTGCTCCTTTGATTCTATTAAGAATGATTTTGCAGAAAGTCTTGATCATTACTGATAATAGGGTGATCCTCTCCAGTTGTTATAATCTTTGAGATCACCTTTTGGGGGAATCTTGATAATTATTCCTTCTTCCATTGATCTGAGACAGTTTCTTCTTCCCATACTTTATTAAATAGTTCTTGCACCTGGCTAATAGTTGTATCATCAGCCGCTTTGAGCATTTTTGCAAAATGTTGTCATCACCCGCTGCCTTATTGTTTATCAAGGAATGGATTGCCTCCTTGACCTCAGCTACACTTATCATTTCTTCGTTAATTGGTAGGGAGCTGTTTCTTGTCTCTTCGTCAAACTTGAGTAGTACTGGTGGATCAGGTCTATTTAATATTTCTTCAAAATGTTCTGCCCATCTTTTCTTCTGCTCGGTATCTGATGTTAGAACTTTACCATCTTTACTCTGATTGGGCCACCATTTGAAACAAAAGTGCCAGTAAGTTGTTTTAGTGTATTGTATAGCATTTTACTGTTTCCAGTCTTAGCTGCCTTTTACCCTTCTTCGGCCAGTCGATTGACATATGCTCTTTTATCTCTTCTAGCCGCTCTTTTCACTTCCTTGTCTTTTAGTCTATATTCCTATTTAGCTTGGATTTCATCTGTTGCATCCTTAGTATTAAATATCGCTAGTTTCATCTTTCTTCTTCTTGAATACATTTCCAGGTGTCATCGCTTATCCAGGGTTTTCTGTCTTTCGTCTTTAATCCTGCGCTACTATTTGCTGCTCCCAATAGTGTGTCCTTTATCTTAGTCCATTTGTCTTCAATGTTCTGTTCATTTTCACCATTGAGTAACTCGAACCTATTCTTAAGTTCGAGCTGATATTCCTCTTTACTTCTTTATTTTGTAGCCTTTGACTGTCTATTCGCAGTTGTTCTTTTTAGTATGGTGAATTTTCAATTTCAGTTTCAATTTACCTATGCATAAATTATGATCACTTCCTACATCTGCCCTCTGTATGCACGGACATCCAGCAATGAAGTTCTAAATTGTGTATTTATGCACATATGGTCAATCTGATTCCTGGTCACTCAATTAACTATATATATATATATATATATATATATATATATATAGAAAAAACACGTACAAACAAAGTACTATAGTTTTACAAAATACAGAAACAGTGACGATAAAAGCAACGTTTCGACCTAAAGGCCTTTATCAAGCAAACGACACAACAGGAGTGACGAATTATAGAGAACACTTACAAATGGACGATAACGGCGATAACGGAAACATGCAAATGTATCTAATGAACTGGGAATAAAAACGAATAGCGAAATGAGTGCAACACGAAACTAGAAGTGGAAAAGAAGAGAAACAATATACAATCAAGTGAAAATACAAATTATATATATGAAGCAAATACACATATAGATTACAAGGCATGAGATGAGAAAGTACTTAGAAGCATAGGAATGTAATATATATTGGAGGAGTGTAAAGGCAATTGATGAGGAAACTAAAGAGGAACGACTTGGAAGATCAGCGGAAAGGGATAACAAATGTGTAAACTAAATTTAAACTAAATTCCTGACGAAGGACGGGTACATCTGCTAGTATTTATATATTCAACAAATAAACAGATACAGGTATTAAGAGCTTCCGAAAAAAAATAGACAAACACGGGACTCGAACCACTTACCTAGTCCTTACGACACCAATCGCCTAGCCTAGCAATACGAGCGTCCTTACGTACACAGTGAGTCATTTTTAAAAGAAGAAAGAGAATGGCTCATTGGTTGTGTACGTAAGGACGCTCGTATTGCTAGGCTAGGCGATTGGTGTCGTAAGGACTAGGTAAGTGGTTCGAGTCCCGTGTTTGTCTATTTGTTTTTCGGAAGCTCTTAATACCTGTATCTGTTTATTTGTTGATCATATTCGTTACTTCCGTTGCTTCCTCTGGGGTTCTTGTAAGAAAACTCCTTGTGCTCATCCTAGTATTTATATAAGACACTGATCCTGTAGCTTTCTTGTATATAGATGAAAATCGTGGCATATCCTTTACAGGACGTAGCCATCAACTACAGTAAACGAATCGTTGATTTACTAGACACGACTTATACGTTCAGTAGTTTACCATTGCTTTCTGAACGGTGAGGTCTATTTCTACCGTTGGTAAAAATCCCACGGAAACGAATTTGCTTACAAATTTGCCCACCGTGGAGTTTGAACCAGGTACGCTTAGGTTTGGGATCTAGCTCACTAGCGCTTGAGCTGCAGGCGCTCACAGTATATAGATAGATACCAAACAAAAAATAATATGTTCATACAGTAGCTCATCATCAGGTGCAGTGTCGACTGGCTAGGCGATCACGGATCTCCACAAATCTCTGTCTCTGGTGTTTGCTAACATCTCAGACGTTGACGCTCCTCCGTGCCATGAAGTTAGGTTATCCAAAATGTTCTCTATCTGTCTTCCTCTGTCTCGTCTCACGTCGATTTTACCGGTAAGATATGCGTTCTAGATCCTCCTTCCTCATCACATGTTCAAAAAATGATGACTGCCTCTTTCTTACATTCGTGATAAGCTTTCTTGACCTCATTCTCTCTCTCTCTCTCTCTCTCTCTGTCTCTCTTGCGTTCCGGCCTAGACTGATGAACCAACTTTTGTCATGAATTTTACCGTAGTTTTTAGGGACTCTGTTCCTCCGTACAGCTTCTCGAAACTCTGTGTTTTTGGGCCATGTTTTTTTCTTATACCTGCTAACCGTTGACAGTCTTGCAGAACGTGTTCTGCGTCATGTCCGCCTTTTTGCAGGGGCACAGGCAAGATTAAAAATAAAATTCCTATATAAATATCTTAACCATCCATCTATTCACCATATTCACACACATATTACACACACATATTCACACACACATATTCACACACATATTCACACACACATATTCACACACACATATTCACACACACATATTCACACACACATATTCACACACACATATTCACACACACATATTCACACACACATATTCACACACACATATTCACACACACATATTCACACACACATATTCACACACACATATTCACACATATTACACACACATATTCACACACACATATTCACACACACATATTCACACACACATATTCACACACACATATTCACACACACATATTCACACACACATATTCACACACACATATTCACACATATTCACACACATATTCACACACATATTCACACACATATTCAGTAGATTCACACACACTATGGAAGATCTAACACAGATACACACATATGAGAGACCATTTATGCACAGATACACACATATTCACAGAGATTCACAGAGACACACACACATATGCAAGCATCTAACACAGATATACATACGTGGCTTCAAATATTGAATCAGGCAAATCACTCGATACAAGAACTAATCTGAAACGATTCAGACAAATTTATGTCCAAGTAAATTATCGAGACCTTTTTATAGCATGTGCCGGCATATGGTCATTATGTCCTAGGTTAGTATTGTTTTTTGACAGGTTGCATACACGAGTTTTGTTGTTTGTCACCAGCTAGGTCAGCCAATGTTGCTTTTTAATATTTCACTGGTATTAAATTAAGACACGCCCCCCATGAGGCGATAGATAGGACTAGGTACTCGATCTCACCTACACTGAGATATGACTAGGTACACGATCTCACCTACACTTAGATACTACTAGGTACACGATCTCACCTACACTGAGATAGGACTAGGTACACGATCTCACCTACACTGAGATAGGACTAGGTACACGATCTCACCTACACTGAGATAGGACTAGGTACACGATCTCACCTACACTGAGATAGGACTAGGTACTCGATCTCACCTACACTGAGATATGACTAGGCACTCGATCTCACCTACACTGAGATAGGACTAGGTACTTGATCTCACCTACACTGAGATAGGACTAGGTACTCGATCTCACCTACACTGAGATAGGACTAGGTACACGATCTCACCTACACTGAGATAGGACTAGGTACACGATCTCACCTACACTGAGATAGGACTAGGTACACGATCTCACCTACACTGAGATAGGACTAGGTACTTGATCTCACCTACACTGAGATAGGACTAGGTACTCGATCTCACCTACATTGAGATAGGACTAGGTACTCGATCTCACCTACACTGAGATAGGACTAGGTACTCGATCTCACCTACAACAAAACACAACAGAACACAACAGAACACAACAAAACACAACAGAAAACAACAGAACACAACAAAACACAACAGAACACAACAGAACACAACAAACACAACAGAACACAACAGAACACAACAAAACACAACAGAACACAAAAGAACACAACAAAACACAACAGAACACAACAGAACACAACAAAACAGAACAGAACACAACAGAACATAACAAAACACAACAAAACACAACAGAACACAACAATACACAACAGAACACAACAGAACACAACAGAACACAACAAAACACAACAGAACACAACAGAACACAACAGAACACAACATATACACAACTAGAACACAACAGAACACAACAGAACACAACAAAACACAACAGAACACAACAGAACACAACAAAACACAAAGAACACAATAGAACAAAAACACACAGAGACCAGAACACAACAAAACACAACAGAACACAACAGAACATTGCAATATTACAAACAAACCAGAACACAAGAACACTACAGAACTACAACGACACAATCGACACATATCAGGACACAAGATAAAAATACAAAATTACCTATATAGAAATCTAACCAATACCACAGATATTCACAACAGAACACACAGACAATATTCAACAGCACATATCAAACACATAACACACACACATATCAGACACACATATCACACACATATCACACACAATATCACACAGACACATATCAACACACATATTCACACACACAATATTCACACACACAATCACACAAACACATAATTACACACAATAACACACAGACAATTCACAACAAACACAAATTCACACACACATATTCACAATACACACAATATTCACACACACATATTCAAACACACATATCACACAGAACACAATATCACTAGAATACACAACACAACTAGAAGCATCAACAACAGATACACACATAGAGAACCATTATCACAGATACACACATATTCACAGAGATCACAGAGAACACAACATATGCAACAATAACACAGAATACATACAGGCTTACAAATATGAATCAGCAAATCACACAGATACAAGAACTAATCTAAACATCAGACAAATATGCCAAGTAAACATCAGAACACATATAGAAACAAATGACACATAAGACATATGTACCAGAATGATTTACAGGTTGCAATACACAATTTTGTGTTTGTCACCACCAGTCAAAGCAATGTTGCTTTCAATATTCAACAAAACTAAGAACACAACGACCAACATGAGCGATAGATAGGACAGCAAATATCTCACCTACACAATATGACTAGACACAACGATCTCACTACACTAGATAGACTAGTACAGATCCACCTACACTAGATAGGACATACACATCTACACACTGAGATAGACTAGGTACACGATCAAACTACAACTGAGATAGAACTAGATACAACGATCCACATACACGAGATAGACTAGATACACGATCTCAACCTAAAACTGAATAGGACTACAGTACTAGAACTCACCACACTGAATAACTAGGACACCAATATCACACTAAACACTGAGATAGACTAGACTCAGATCCACATACACACGAGATAGACTAGGTACTGATCTCACACATCACACTGAATAGGACTAGAACACAACAGACTCAACACACAATGAGAAAACTAGTACACGAATCCACCATACACATGAGAATAGACTAGGTACACGAACCACCAAACACTGAACATAGAACATAGTACATCAGAACTCACCTACACAATAGGACAGTACGAACTCAACACACTGAGATAGGACTAGATACGATCACACACAACAAACACAACAGAACACAACAAAACACAACAAAACACAACAGAACACAACAGAACACAACAGAACACAACAGAACACAACAAAACACAACAGAACACAACAGAACACAACAGAACACAACAGAACACAACAGAACACAACAGAACACAACAGAACACAACAAAACACAACAGAACACACAATACACAACAGAACACAACAGAACACACAGAACACAACAGAACAAAGACACAACAGAACACAACAAACACAACAAAGCAATACAAACACAACAAACACAACAGAACACAACAAAACACAACAAAACACAACAAAACATAACAAAACACAAGAGAAATGCGCAAGAAAGCCGAAGGATTGACTTCATTGCACCGGGTTTTACCCACATGGCTCGGTCCTCTCCGCAGAAATAGCACGCCACCTGCCGAGAGTATTTCACAAAGAACGAACTCCGTAGCTCCGGCAACAATCCTAGGAATCTCTGAGAAAACTTGCACTCGTGAACAGAAAGGCGTGGTCCGGATTCGAACCACGACCTTCGACTCGCAAGGCAAAGGGCTTAACCACTCAGCAAAAGCGACTCCCAATGCTCAAGAAATACCAACCTAGCATTTCTTAACAATAGAACAATACATGCAACAAAAAAATGGCAAATAAAAGAAATTCCAAAATGAAAAATTAGAAATCTTAATTAACAGAGAGCTACGAAATAATTCAGAGAGCCTGCGGTGGCGTAGTTGTTAGTGAACTCGCTTCTCAAGGCTGGTGGTCTGGGTTCAGTTCCCACAATGCGCATGGAATTTTTCCCGACCACGACGGCTCTCAGATCGACCAAGCCTCAACTGGGTACCAGACATGCTCTGGGAAAGTAAAGGCGGCCGGTGTGATGATGACCACATCACCCATCATGTGCCGACGGTCAATGAAAAAGGCCTAACACTGTATTGGCCTATATACCACGAGGTATGAAAGGGTTCCTTTACTTTACTTACTTACTACGAAATAATTCACACTTTGCACACATATTACAAACAGCTATGCACGCCAGAATAAACAACCCCCAGTCAGGGATGTACGTGATACACGTCAAGAAACTAACAGACAAGAACAAAACCACCTTAGACCAACCAATAACACTTTTAGAACTACAACCAGCTCTAAAGACATTACAAGAGAATACAACACCGTAACAAATACGACTATTTTTTCCGATAATAGGCTACTGTTGTTCAAAGTTTGTTTTCTGTTTTGATCTTTCGTTCTTGGCTTGTGTGATTGATCTACTCTTTCAGAAGAATTCTAGAGCTTGTCTCTAACCACTTCCGGGAATTGACCCACTCCTCTTGTCCTAGTGTCTCGGTTACGAAGACCTGCATCGGAGCTTGATCATTATTAAGGACCAAACCACTTATTCTTTTCTTATCTCTCAATCAACTAGGCTGTATCACTTCGTTATGCTGATGTTGGACATATCCACCAATAGGAATTTTCCGATAGGCCAAGAAGTTTGTAGATGCTTACTGTCGCCTCGAGTGGGTTGCCAGCGGAATAACCAACTCAGGGGTGTACAGTTAAGAGAACACTAGAAGCCTCGTTAGCGCATACTCTGCTCACGTGCATCGTCGAGTTGGACGACTGAATGGGAGGTTGACAGCGCTGAGGGTGCCGTTAAGATAACCACCTCACCGTAAAATGCGACTAGAGTGGCTCAACGTCATAACGGAGAGCGAACCGAGTAAAGGCTGGCTGAAACCGGACACATCGCCAAAGGATAAGCACCAGAGCTCCAAATGGTGCTGAAGATGTGACGTAAAACACACCAATGCTAAGGCTACATTAATCAGATTTCCACATGAATAGAATTTATGGGGAGATGTGGGACATCGGTCTGGGCGTTGATCGCGAGAGAGAATATCTCCATGTAATGCGGTTCGTTGCTAGCAGTTGGAGATCTTGTACATTCCAATAGTTTGCTTTCTTGTAGGATTGTTCTTCGAAGAGTGGTCTTAGGTCTTCCACGTTTTCTTTTCCCAACTGGTGACCACATAAGCTCTTTTACTACTAGGGTGGTCTAAAATGAAAATGTATATATCCTTTAGCAATATAAATTATCAGGTTTCCATGGAAACAGCAGCCATGTTGTATTGTAAACAACGTTGTATGGTCTCCAGATTGAAATAAACAACAATAGCAGATTTTTATGACTGCGCAGCCTAAATGTACCAATATTATGGGTCCCTGATCACTTTACATTGTTCTGTAAGACGCAACTGGTCTCTGGAGGCGCAACGAATAAGACCTACCCAGAAACGAACACGCATACAAACTAACAAAAGAAGGCGAGCGACTACCTCAGACTGACCTCGAGATCAGGTATGAAGAAACCAGAACAACCATCGACTGGCACTACAGAAACAAATGGACAAAAGACCATCCTCAGCATGACAACAGCGACGGATACTATGGTCTGTCTCGTAGTGACCAAATTGCTATACTTCGCCACAACAAACTCCGCGCCCACATGTTTCACAAATTTAAAATTGGCACAACTAGCCTGTGCCCTGCAAAAAGACGGACATGACGGCAGAGCATGTTCTGCAAGATTGTCAACTGATAGCAGGTATAAGAAAAGAAACCTGACCTCAAAACACAGAGCTTCGCGTGAAGCTGTATAGAGGAACAGGGTCCCTTAAAAGCACGGTAAAATTCATGATAAAAGTTGGTTAATCAGTCTAGACCGGGATTGCAAGAGAGAGAGAGAGACCTACCCAATTCACTGCCAAAAATAAGACCCACTGGTTGATAAATAAATTAATGTACATTTATTTGCTTGAGAAAGGTGCATTCTTTGTTGTCTCCTTCTTCACCTTTCAACTCCCAACGGAGCACATGTCTTCAGCAAACTTCTTCCAGATCTTCCTCTCTCTTGCCATCTCTTCAATTCTTTCCATGTCTTATCGTACCTATCCTTTTAATATCAGCCTCCAGCTCTCTTCTCCAGGTCTGTCTAGACCTTCACCTACTCCTGTTTCCATGTTGGTTCCAAAACAGTGTCTGTTTTGCAATTCTTTCGGATCAGTAACAGGTAAATAAACTGCTGACATTTTTATTAAAAATTACGAGAGTGAGACATGTCAGCATATCCGCTGAAAGACCAAATATGGCAATGGAAGAGGGGCAATCCCTCGAGTACTCACCCACAGCACCAGAAGAACTTATGGTGTCTAATTTCACTATAGATGAGCTCGAAGAAGCACTCCTGTGTCTTAACCTTAAGAAGTCACCAGGAAACAATTGCATTACAAATGAGATGCTCATCAACCAAGACCCGAAAGTCAAGAAAAAGCTGCTAAAAATTATGAATGCGAGCTGGAAAGTTGGGAAAATACCTAGTGAATGGAAATAAGCTATCACAGTTAGTTAGTTAGTTTGTTCCTTTCGTGCCAAAGGCAGCAAATAGGGCAGAGGTTTTAGATCTCCATGTGATGCGGTTCGTTGCTAGCAGTTGGAGATCTTTTATAGTTTTACATCACAATAGTTTACTTTCTTGTTGGATGGTTCTTCGAAGAGTGGTCTTTGGTCTTCCACGTTTTCTTTTCCCAACTGGTGACCACATAAGGACTTGTCGATTTAGTCTCTTTTCGTCTGATCTAAGAAAATGATCTAAATATTTCCACCTTCGTTTCCTTATAATATTTGATACGGATTATCACAGTGCCCATTCTAAAACAAGGAAAAGACAGACTCGACCCAAGCAGTTACAGACTGATTAGCCTCCTTAGTTGTGTTGGAAAACTAATGGAGAATCTGTTGGAAAACTAATGGAGAATCTGTTGGAAAACTAATGGAGAATCTGTTGGAAAACTAATGGAGAATCTTGTCAATAGAAGACTCATGTGGCACTTGGAGCAAGAACAACTGATACTACCACAAACACAAAAGAGTGGATTCCGTCAGCATTTATCAACAGAAAACCAAGTAACTTACATTGCAAAGGAGATCGAAGATGGATTTCAAGAAAAGAAACAAACACTAACAGTATCGGTTGATATGGAGAAAGCTTTTGACAGGGTCTGGAGAGAGGGACTCAAAATCAAACTCCTTAAACTTGGAATTAGAGGTAGAATATATAGA
Organism: Arion vulgaris; assembly: GCA_020796225.1. Taxonomy (NCBI): domain Eukaryota; kingdom Metazoa; phylum Mollusca; class Gastropoda; order Stylommatophora; family Arionidae; genus Arion; species Arion vulgaris. The sequence continues at coordinate 10,449,411 of CM036778.1, forward strand.
TATGTCCCTATCTGGTAAATAGAACAACCGGAGTACAGATACAGGGAAAACATAGCAGGAAGGCAATCATGGAACATGGTGTTTCGCAATGAAGGGTTCTGTCTCCCCACTATTTCTGGTTTTTATGAATGATATTTTGGAAGACATCCCGATCAGAGCTCACGGTGCAATCTACGTTGATGATCTGGCACTATGGACACAAGAAAAATACAAGTTGGACTTCAAATGGTAGAAAAATAAACCAGGACCTGGCTGATTACTATAAATAAAAAGAAAACCACAATCACAGACTTCAGCCTTCACGAGAAGAAACAAATGGTGAAACTCAAGATAAATGACCACTTACTCGCAATGGAAGAATGTCTAACGTATCTGGAAATCACCATGGACGGCAGACTGACTTGGAGAACCCAGATATACAAAGCTGGGAAAAGAGCAAAGCAGAGAATGGGGATCAAAAACAAACTAGCAGGCACCACCTGTGATGCAGACGATAGCATTTTGATAGCACTTTAATATCAAGCTGTTACAGAACAGAAGCGTTTGTTACTTTCTCTGTCCATGATATTCTAGGTGCTCTTCTGTAGCATTTGCATTCATACAGGCATTGCATTTGCATCTGCCGTTTTGTCAATTGGTTTGTCCAATGTTGTCTCACAACCATTTTGTTTGCCAAAAGAAAAAACACAGGCTCTTGAAACTACGTGATTTGTGTTCTTATTTCAGTTCCTTTTCCCATCAGTTAGTTAGTTCTTTTAATTTTTGTAAGCAATACCAACCTTCTTTTAATTTCTTTTATAGCACTGCCGTCATTTGTCAGCAATGTCTCAAGGTATTCAAAGAAGAGAGCAAAGTAGACATGTAATGTTCTGACTGACCTGTAGAGTATGTTTACGTCTCATTGCTGAGAGGTGTGACATAGGCATATAATATAGATGGTGAGCTAATATCTGGAATAAAAAGGTTGAGATGACTAATATCGGACATGGCCTAATCTAGAGTTTCCCAAAGTGGGCGGTACACCCCAGTGGACGCTGAAGCGTTCTAGGGAAGCGATAGTGGGTTCAGAAGAATTTGGGAGGTGTTCAGGCGATTAGGGGTCGGTGGCTCCTTAAAGAAATGAAAATCGTGACATATCCTAAAGGACGTAGCCATCAACCACAGTAAATGAGTCGTTGATTTTCTAGGCACCACTTATACGTTCAGTAGTTTGCCATTGCTCCTTAAAGAAGAAATTAATAATAACTATTTTAAAATAAATTATTTTCGGGATTTTGCGATTAAATAATCATTTAAATTTTTATTCTGCATTTTAATTCATCTTATGCCCGTCTTAGGAAAGGCTGCAGGATTGGACAATATTACTGTGGAAATGTTAACCTCCTTAGAGGATTTTGGTATTGCAACTATTACAGATTTGTGCAATGATATATATAACACAGGATACTTGAAGACAAGAGACTTGAAGACATCAGTATTCATACCACTACCCAAAAGCCCAAAGCACAGGAGTGCACAGACTATAGGACAATTAGCCTGATGAGCCACATAACAAAAATACTACTCAAGATCATACATGAAAGAATTAAAAACAAGATAGACATAGAAGTAGGAGAAGAACAGTTTGGCTTTAGAAAGAACAGAGGAACAAGAGAGGCAATACTTTGTATAAGACTACTCGCTGACAAGTATATAGAAGTACAAAAAAGTATCTACCTGTGTTTCATTGATTATAGCAAAGCTTTTGACAGAGTCCAACATGAAAAGCTAGTCATATGTCTACAAGAAATAGGCCTAGATGGGGATGATATCAGACGAATAAGCAACATATACTGGGAACAGACAGCAATAATAAAATATGAAAATAGCTACTCTCCATACATAGACATAAAGAGGAGAGTGAGACAAGGATGCATTCTGTCACCAAGCCTATTTAACATCTACACAGAGAAAATCTTCAAACAACTAGAGGGAATGCCAGGACTCAAGATCAATGGAAAAATAATAAACAACTAAAGATATGCAGATGACACAGTATTGGTAGCAGAAAATGAACAAGATCTACAAGAACTAGTGGACCAATTGGACAGAACTAGCAAGGAATATGGATTAGACATTAACATACAGAAAACAAAAACTATGGTAATCAACAAGGAAAAGGAAAAACCTAAAATGAATATAAAAATACATGGAGAATTACTACATCAAATAAAAAGCTTCTTATATCTTGGTCAGATGATAACAGAAATTAAAAAGAGAATAGGAATGGCCAAGGATAATTTCAATAGTATGAGAAAGTTACTGACATCCAAACAAATTACAAACAGGCTAAAAATGAGAATAATCAAATGCTATATATATCCTATATTAATGTATGGCTCGAAACATGGACAATGAACAAGCAGTTAGAAGACAGAATTGATGCATTTGAGATGTGGATATATAGAAGAATAGGTAGAGTTTCATGGACAGAAAAACAGACAAATAAACAAGTTTTAGGAAAACTAGGCATGAAGAAACAATTATTAAGAGAAATAAAATTCAGACAAGTAAAGTATTTTGGGCACATACAAAGACATGACATCATGATAAAATATTTACTAGAGGGGAAAGTTGAGGAGGGAAGAGCAAAAGGAAGACCGAGAGATAAGTGGGGGAAACTTTAAAAATGGACAGGTTACAGTCTGGCAGTGTGCAACACCAAGGTGAAAGACAGAGGATGCTGGCGATTCTTCTTCTTTGCGTTCCCGGCCTAGACTGATGGACCAACTTTTATCATGAATTTTACTGTTGTTTTTAGGGACTCCGTTCCTCCGTACAGTTTTTTGCGAAGCTCTGTGTGTTGTGGCCATGACTCTTTCCTTATACCTGCTAACCATTGACAGTCTTTCAAGACGTGTTCTGCCGTCATGTCTGCCATTTTGCAGGGGCACAGGCTAGTTGTGCCAATTTTAAATTTATGGAACATGTGGGCTCTGAGCTTGTTGTGTCCGGTACGGAGGCGAAGTATGGCAACTTGTTCACTTCGAGAGAGACCATAGTATCCGTCTGTGTCTGTGTACTGAGGGTGGTCTTTTGCCCATTTGCTTCTATAGTGCGAACCGATGGTTGTTTTGACTTCCTCATAGCTGATCTCGAGATCAGTCTGAGGGAGTCGCCCGCCCTCTTTGGCTAGCTTGTCGGCTGCTTCGTTTCCCTAACGTTGCAGTGTGACGGTATCCACTGGATGACGGTGCGTTTGAGTGAACTCGTTAGTTCAGCGAGGAACGTTTTGAGCTCATTCGTCTCAGTTTTTCCAACGAATTTGAGTGCCGTGATGACCGATAGAGCATCGGTGAATATCACGACCTTGTTGCGTGTAGTGCTTCTTCTCTCCAAGATCATTTCGGCCGCCTCTTTGATTGCCTCTACCTCTGCTCGGTAGTTATTCGAGTATTTTCCAGTTGCAATCGCTTTCTTGACCGTTACTTTCTTTGAGATTTTAAGCACTATTCCCCTCCGCCATCGCTTATTGCGTTATTTGCCGATTCGTCCGTGTAGACGTGCGTCCACTCATTTTCAGGGTACTCTGATTCTATGTACTCTTCTGCTGCAGTTTTTCTATCGAGGTTTGTTTGATCCCTTTTGTTCAGTATGCCTGGGATTGATTCCCTTAGTTCTGGCATTGTGGTCTTCCATGGCGGGCACTTGTCGATTGCCGGGATTGGTTTGGGTGTGCTTTTGGGAAACAGGACTGGATGGTCTATGGTCAGTGCCTTAGAGATTCTAACGAAGTTAGATCTCTGTATTCTCCACTTTCCGAATTCATACATTCTTTCATGCATTGGATGAGATTCGAGCGTTTGAGTTTTTCCCAAGTACTAATACTTTTTGTCCCTTCGGTCAGTCATTGGTTGGATGCCGGTGATTGTCTCTATCGCCTTGATGGGCGTGGTCTTCATGCTCCAGTGATGATGCGAATGCCCGGTTTTGACTATTGCTCACTTTTGCAAATTGCTTGTTAGATGCATTGCTCCACGCTGCCATACCGTACTTAGGACGTCGCACTCTACCAGAGTAAAGTGTCTTGAGAATTCTGGTGTTTGCTTCCCATGTGGAACCTGCGAGTTTACGCATCATTGTTAGCCTATGTCTCGCTTTTGCCGTAGCATTTTCAATCTGGGTGCACCAAGTCAGCTTTCTGTCGAGTGTGACTCCTAGGTACGTTGGGGTTTTGCACTCCGGAAGGTTCTGCCCATTGACTTTAAGCTTTATTTTGTAATCCTTGTTGTTCTGGGAGAACACAGTGTAAGTGGTCTTTGAAGGATTTATTTTCATATTCCACTTTGCTTACCACACTTCTAGGTTATTTAACGTAGCTTGCAGTCGATTTTCTGCTGTGGGCATTGACTCTTCTCGCGCCCATATTGCCAAGTCGTCGGCATACATGGCAGAGTGTACTCGTTCTGGGGGCATGTTGCGATGTCATTTACGAAGATTAGAAAAGAGTTGGTGAGAGCACTCTCCTGGGGACTCCTTGCTCAAGTGTGCCTTCATGCTTTGTACCCTGAACCTGAATTGCTGTTCTGTTCTCTAGGTATCTATCAAGCCAATTGTACATTCTTCCCTTACGCCGAGGTGAGGAGTTTCAGCCTTAAGCCTTCTTTCCAGACTATGTCAAATGCCTTCTCCATATCTACCAAGACCGCCAGTGTCTGTTTCTTTTCTTGGAAACCATCCTCGATTTCCTGGACAATGTACGTTGCTTGATCCTCTGCTTGAGATTCATTGCAGCCAACCTTCGATGTGGAGACGGTACCTGATGATGATGATGTCCTTTATTACACGATCTATTTTTCATCAATTTTCTATTTCTTGCATATAATCATTTGAAAATTGACCATGTGTGACAGAAATATATATATCAATTTTCTATGCAAAGGGACAATAAAGCATGTATATGTGGGGAGGTGGGGCGTTGGCGAACTGTTATAATCTGGAGGGGGCGTTACAAAGTTAGCGCTGTGCAAAGTGGGCGGTGGGTCGAAAAAGTTTGGGAATCTATGATCTAACCTGACATGGTGTAGATCAGTGTTTCCCAACTTTTGTGCCATGCCCACCAAAACTTTTCAAAAATGTATGGACCCCCATAAAATTATTTTAAAATTATTTTCTAAACTTCAGTATCGTGATTGTGAAGCAACATTTTTTTCAACAGACATCCAAAGCCGATATATCGGTTTTGCAACATCAGGAAATTAGTTAAACTCTGACGAGTCCATTGCCCCCTTAACGATGAAAATTCCCCTGTGGGCGTGGTGTTGATAAAGAGACGAACGATACCTGGTAGGAACGAGATTGTGGTGATAAAGAGACGAACGATACCTGGTAGGAACGAGATTATGGTGATAAAGAGACGAACGATACCTGGTAGGAACGAGATTGCTGTGATAAAGAGACGAACGATACCTGGTAGGAACGAGATTAAGTTGATTCGATACTACAGGATTCTGGCTGTACATGAATTTCAATATGGATGAGACGTGTTTCTTTCCCTTCATACTGACTTTAGAATAACTTCTGTTATATATTACAGTAGTTCATACTGACTTTAGAATAAGTTCTGTTATATATTACAGTAGTTCATACTGACTTTAGAATAAGTTCTGTTATATATTACAGTAGTTCATACTGACTTTAGAATAACTTCTGTTATATATTACAGTAGTTCATACTGACTTTAGAATAACTTCTGTTATATATTACAGTAGTTCATACTGACTTTAGAATAACTTCTGTTATATATTACAGTAGTTCATACTGACTTTAGAATAAGTTCTGTTATATATACAGTAGTTCATACTGACTTTAGAATAACTTCTGTTATATATTACAGTAGTTCATACTGACTTTAGAATAACTTTGTTATATATTACAGTATTCATACTGACTTTAGAATAACTTGTTATATATTACAGTAGTTCATACTGACTTTAGAATAGCTTTCGTTTATATATAGAGTAGTTACATGATTTAGAAAATTCTGTGATATTAGAGTACGTTATACCTGTTAGGAACAACTTTGTATGATATAAGAGCAACTGATCCTTAGAACAACTTCTGTATAATTAGAGTTATACGACCTGGTAGGAACGAATTAAGTGTTCATACTGACTTAGGATTCTGGCTATAATAGTATTCATATGATGAGATGTTCTGTCTTCTTTAGGTTATCTGACCTAGGTTCTGTATATATTACTGTTATCATGAAATTTTATACGTGTTTTGATTTGAGACTCCGTTCATTTTACAGTAGTTCATCGACTTTAGAAACTCTGATGTAGTTATTGACTTTAGATAAGTCTTTTTCATGTATACTGACTTAAACTCTGGTAAACGAGTCTTACGACAGAATAGTTCTTATATTCATGCCATATGACTTAGAAGTCTGTATAATTAGTAGTCATACTGACTTTAGAATTTGCTTATAAGCTCAGAGTTCATACTGCTTTAGTCCGTTATGAGCGAGAACTACTTGAAACTTTGTTCATGCAGAGAACCTTAGTATTCGTCATTACAGTGTTCATACTGACTGTGTCTTTTGCTCATTTCGATTCATAGTGCGAACTTGTTTATTGACTTCTCATATGACTTGATCTTCGTTAATTCGGTTATCTGACGCTACTTTGCTACTATTACAGGCATACTGCTTGATAACTTCTGTATATTTACAGTGTATGACTAGAATATCCCTGTATGTACAGTGTTCGATTTGAATGTATATATCGTTAGTTCACATGACTTTTGAGCTCTATTATTCAGTGTTCATACTGACGAAATTTTGTATTGCGTAGTCATATGACCGAAAAGAGTTCGGTAATATCAGATTCTTGCTTAGTATTCTTTATATTCAAGATCTGACTTTAGAAACGCCTATTTTGATTGCTCTGCTCAGCTCGAAGTAGTTATTCAGTATTCTGCCAGTGTCATCTGCTTGTACTTCAATACAGTAGCTTTCCTTTAGACGATTTTCAAGCACGACTTACTTCTCATCTCTACTGCACTCGCTATATTACGAGTTATTTGCGATCCTGATCCTTGTAGTCATACTGCGTACTCATTTTAGCGTAGTCTCTAGAATTCTATGTTGCGTCATCTGCTTAGATTTTTTATTCAGAGTTCGATTTGATCTGTCCATTTACATGCTCATTGAATACCTGCAGAGTTGATGTACTCATTAGTTTCTTGCTTTTATATTTAGTATTCTATGCTTGTGTTCAATTTGTTCTGATTTGAATACTCGTTATTAGTAGTTCTTGACTTAGTACTTTGAGTATACAGGATACGATTGATGTCTGTTATATATTCAGTAGTTCATCTGATTTAGAATTCATATATTACGAGTTATATGACTTAGAATCTCGTATATTTCCAGTGTTCACTGATTTGATAACTTCTATTACATGTCATTGATGACTTTAGAATACTTCTGTTATTAGAGATGTTTTAACTCGAATATTAGACTACTGCTTTGATCTTGTATATCGGTCAGTCATACTGACGTTAGAATAACTCTGTATATATTCAGAGTTCATACTGACTAAAATTGAATGGTTCATGACTTGATGAACTGTTTATCAGCTACTCAGAATGATAATGCAGTAGCACCTTGATGCGTTATTTGACATAGTTCATACTACTTTAAATGTCTGTAAATTGCTATGATTGAATGCTTAATACAGTAGTTCACGCTTGATACTCTGTATATCTAGCATGACTAGAAATCGCATCTTACAGAGTCATAAAGTAGTCTTATATATTCAGTGTTCATCACTTTAGAAAACCTGTAAACGAGTTATACTGACTAGATATTCTGTTAGCATAGTCATCTGACTTTAGAATAGCGAATACAGATTCATCTGACTTTAGAGATTCTGATACATAGTCAGCTTAGATTCTGAATCAGTAGTCTTGACTTAGTATTCGTAATTAGGTTCTTGATTTGTACTTCTGTTTAAGGTCTCTGCTTGTACTTCTGATTTTACAGATTCATCTATTAATACTTGTTATTTAGAGCATACTACAGAAAGTTGTATATCGAGTCTCTGCTTTAGAAGTCTTTATTTTCATATTCCACTTTGCTGACTCTACTACTTATCTCTGTATTATTCTATATACTGACTTGATATCGTATATTTCTAGTCTTGACTTGTACTTCTTATATATTCTGTCTCTGCGTCTTCTATATTGCAAGTCTCTCTAGCATACATGCAGAAGTAACTCGTTTCTGGAGGCATATGCTTGCAATGTCGATTACGGCAACTGACTTTAGAAAGTTATGTCTATTACAGCATCCTCTCTTGTGTCGTATATACGACTCTGCTTTGCTCTATATATGTGTTCATACTTTTGTAACCCCTGTATATCTAGTTCAACCTTAGACTAGTTCTGTTTCAGAGTCATCTGACTCAGAGCTCAAATTACATTCTTGCCTTTAGATAACTTCTGAAGTTAGCAGTTTTATGCCTTGAATCTTCTTCTATATTCCAGACTGCTTCAATAAGCCTGTCTCCATATCTACATAGATACTGCTAGTGTCTGTTATTACATTTCTCTGTTTTAAAAGTCGTATATATCGTAGTTCCTGACTTAGTAGTCTGTTATTTGATCCTCTGTGAACTCTGTAGTCTCCGAATAACCGTCCTTGCTTGTGTCTCATATAAGCAGTCCTGCTTTGCTTTCAAGATTGCCAGGATAACTGTTTATTACCATACTGCTCCATAATTCTGTCTATTACAGTAGCTACTGCTTAGAAAGCTGTATATGTACTAGTCATACTGCTAGATGTCGTTATTATTTAGCTCTGATTTAGATGGATACATCAATGACTTGTGTTCTTATTTACAGTTTCCATACTGACTTTAGAATGTTCTGTTTATTTCATCATTCATACTGACTTTAGAATAATTTCTGTTATATATTACAGTAGTTCATACTGACTTTAGAATAATTTCTGTTATATATTACAGTAGTTCATACTGACTTTAGAATAATTCTATTATATATTACAGTAGTTCATACACTTTGAATACTTATTTAGATCATAGACTAGATACTTGTATATATTACAGTAGTTCATACTGACTTTAGAATAACTTATGTTATATATTACAGTAGAGATTTACTTAGGCTTCTGTGGGATAAGCACATGTGTCTCCAATGACTGAGAATGGTCCTAATCCGGAACGACCTCATATAGTCAGAAAGAGCTCATATTGTAGACATACTCTTTGGCGTAGATCATAAAGCCCAAATATACGGACATACTCTTTGGCGTAGATCATAAAGCCCAAATATACGGCAAAAAAAGATTGTTAAAGAGCAATGAACACGAGAAAAGCGATCATTCAATGACTAACCTAGAAGGGTTGAGAATGCTCCTAAACCGGAACGACCTCACCCAGTCAGCAAAGTAGTAAATGCTCTTTGGCGTAGATCCAAGCCCAAATATACATCTTCTTCTTCTTCGAACGCTCAATATCGACCATTTTTCAACCACTCTGTGTGATTTGTATGTGATTTGAGTCTAAGAGCATTGTACGTTGTGCCAGTTATGCACCTACAAATAACCAGCATTCCGATTTCTGCGCTGCTTTTATTTACTAGGTAGCATACCTAGGTCCTACATTAGTAGCCTCTTACCTTGTAGTTCGCAGTGGTACTATTCTTTGCTCCTCTTGAGAGCCCTGGCAACACACGAGCAAATTGACAAGAGAAAGTTGAAAACTCAAGATTGTTCATGCTTTGAAGAAATGTTTATTGTTTCTGTACATCTTAGAAATCTCAAGATACCAATGAAGCAATACAGAAATGGATGTAGAATCAGACTTTCTAACTTCTTAGACAGAAGCACTTCTATAGTACTTTATTACTTAGTCTTATTAGTATTAGTTGTGTTCTCATCATCATCGTCAGGTGCCGTGCCGGCTGATTTAAGCTGCAATGGATCTCTACAAATCTCTGTCCCTGGTGTTTGCGATCATCTCAGATGTTAATGCTCTTCCGTGTCATTAAATCATTCTATCCAAAATTTTCTTCAGTCTCTCTCTCTATTCATCTGTCTCTCTCCTATATACTCTGTCTCGTCTCTCTATATAACTCTGTCTCGTCTCTCTATATACCTCTGTCTCGTCTCTCTATATACTCTGTCTCGTCTCTATATACCTCTGTCTCCTCTCATATACCTCTGTCTCCATAGTCTCTCTCTATATACCTCTGTCTCGTCTCTCCATATACCTCTGTCTCGTCTCTCATATACCCTCTGTCTCGTCTCTCATATACCTCTGTCTCGTCTCTCATATACCTCTGTCTCGTCTCTCCATATACCTCTCTCGTCTCCTATACTCTGTCTCGCTCTCTATATACCTCTGTCTCGTCTCTCCATATACCTCTGTCTCGTCTCTCTATATACCTCTGTCTCGTCTCTCTATATACCTCTGTCTCGTCTCTCTATATAACTCTGTCTCGTCTCTCTATATACCTCTGTCTCGTCTCTCTATATACCTCTGTCTCGTCTCTCTATATACCTCTGTCTCGTCTCTCTATATACCTCTGTCTCGTCTCTCTATATACTCTTCTGTCTCTCATTCCTCTGTCGTTCTCTATACCTCGTTGTCCTCACATATCTGTTGTCTCATAACTCTTTCTCTTCTATATACTTGTTCTCGAATATGTATGAACCTGATTCTTTCTATATACTTGTTGCTATATACTCTGTTCTGTCTCATTACCTCTCTCTTCGCTTGATTTTACATGTCACAATTGTCTAAATTCCCTTTTCATCATGTCTGTGATAAACTTCATTATCTTTCTGTGTTTTGATCTCATTCAACACCTCTACATTAGTGATTTTAGAAGTCCATGAGATTCTCATCATTCTTCTACTTCTTCTTTGCGTTCGTTCTTTACGACCAATTTTAATCACTCTTTGTGATATGTTTGATCTTTGCCAAGAACGTATATACGTTGCACATTGGTTTGGTGGGCCCCCTAAACTTCTATACGCTTAGGACGCATGCATACAATTTCAGCCAAATTCTTCTGTAAAACCACATCTCTGTAAACCACATCTCTGTGGCCTGCAGAGATGTTTCTCTCTGTTTGTTCCAGAGATGTTTCTCTCTGTTTGTTGTATCGTCAATGACTCGCATCAGTATGTCAGTAAGGTCTCCTGATTGAGATAAATAAGAGAGAGAAAAATGTAGACAGTCAGTTGTCAACAAGTGCGATTTATAGAAATTAATATAAGTTGAAAGACATAAGTCTCACAAAAATCTAGCCAAATAATCAGTAGCGGCTCGTGATCAGTTTTATTGGTGGGGTCAGACAGAAATTTTCGGAAAAATCATGGTTTCGGTAAAGGATATATTTTAATGTATAAAATGCCCGCCTGCTGAGCGTGTTCGTAGCGCGTTGGACTGTGGGTGACTAGCCCTCTGTGAGTACGGGTTCAATTCCGTGGGCTGGCAGAATAAACACAGGTTCCCCAGATTCCAGGTGTTCGTGGCATCGAACCGAAGGGTTACGATGTCCATGGCACCGAGCCGAAAGCTGAAAGCTCAAGTGCTTCTGAATCAGGAAAAAAAATTATAAAATAATAAATACACGTTACACTTTATTTTTGGTGGGGCCCGGCCCTACTGGCCCTTAATGACAACCCGCCACTGCAAAATAATATCAGGTTTGATAAAGTTGTTAATTCAAATCGCTGACATAATTGAGAGAGGTGTTTCAGTATTGGCACAGTCTAGAAAAAAAGACATACAAAATACATACATAGATTGATTAATCATTGAATAAACATTTGATAAAAAACTGGCGTGTTGGGCCGTTTAACAATGTTGGATTAGTTGAGGCGGGGGTTATGGCACATGGACATGTCCGGAGTGCTATGGTGATGGTCCTCATATAACTGCTATCGAAGCACCAATGGACGACATGTCCGGAGTGCTATGGTGATAGTTCACATTTAACTGATAACGGAAGGTTTGCCACATCGAGTGCACTGGAAAAATCATGGTTTTTTTTTTACAAAATTATAAAGAACGAACATTTGTAAATAAAAATGGCAGATATTTTGTGGAAAAGTCAATGAGGATTTAGAATATCCTTATTGACTCTTTTGAGAATTTAAATTTGTAAAATAGTCCACACATAATTGGACATTTGCTTGAGGGACAACAATGAAACCAAATGACTGGGCTTCAACTGTGACTTTCCCTTTGTGTGGTTTTGGTGGCATTGGAGGTAATGTAGGTCCATTCATCAACAAAGTTTTCCCATTGAGTTTGACAAATCTGGAGAGGAAGACAAGAAATACTATGACTAAAGCAAGACAAAATGTAATGTTGTCATTTTGTTTTTATTTTTACCCATATCACAAGTTTAACAGCGTATTTCTCTCTCTCTCTCTCTCTCTCGCGCGCGCGATCGTTCTTAGGCTGTTTTTATCATTCTAATGTGATATATAAAAAGCCAAACAACAGGAACGGATATACCATTAGAGCACAGGTTCTTATACTTCGGTGATGTGTTCGGTTTCAGCCTGCGTTTACTGGGTTCGCTCTCCGTTAGCCATTTGTTGTCCCCAGCCAAACCTGCAAGGCAGCAGGTTGATATTTTCTTTTAGGGTGACCCTTAGATGGCGTGCCCTCCCAAGTTTATGAGCGCACTCTGCCCAGCGAACAGGTATTTTTGTGGACTACTTAGTTTGCCGCCCGTTCAGTTTTGTGTACGGTTTGATCCGCTAGCTTTTAATTGTACCCAATCAAACTACAAGGCAGCAGTAGTTCCTTCACTGTGGACGGAAACGCGGACTGGCTTCACTTCTGCTGGGCGTTCCAGTTTTTCTGCTCATTTGGGTGGTCCGCACACCCTCTCGCCTGCCGCGTCTGCCGTGTCTGCCGTGCCTACCGTGCCTGCCGTGCCTGTCGCGCCAGCCGTGCTTGCCGTGCCTTTCGTGCATGCCATGCCATGCTTTTTCCCCCGCTGGTGGGCGCATCGCCTGCACGCTCTACCCTGGTGCCTGCCTCACCATTTCTGTCAATTCCCTTCTTGCGCACATTTGCCTCTAGGCTGTCCGGACTTCCCTCAGAGCCGACGACTCTTCTCGCGATGCACCTTTCATCCGTCCGCCTTTTTCAGCGGCCGGGAGAGACGAGCATTAATATTCATTCTGGGATTTCGCTCATCTAACAGGGTATTTGACTTTTCTAAGGGATACTGCTGCAAAGCACATTCTATGGTTTTATATTAATGTTTAAAGTACCAACTTTGTTGACATCATATATTACTTAATTCGGGAACGCAAGAGAGAGAGATATTGCTTACTTATGTATTCCTCTCCTCGTGGATGATAGGACCTCAACAGTTGTTCGACAATTTTCCTTGTGTCTTGCTGTTTCTTTATGATCTCCAAGGATAGTCGAGCACCCTTCAGTTTCTCGATAAGACTCCAGGTCTGTTTAGAACATCCTCTTTTTCGTTTTTCTCTCGGGTTCCACACACGTGATGGTCTAGTTACACTTGATTGTGTCTTCCGTAGGGTATGTCCGACCTACTACCATTTTCTCCCCTTGACCTGGGTCATCATGTTTTCCTGTCCGGTTCTTGTCCACAGATCTGTGTTTGCAACTCTATCATACCATCTCAGTCTGAGAATCCACAGATCTGTGTTTGCAACTCTATCATACCATCTCAGTCTGAGAATCCACAGATCTGTGTTTGCAACTCTATCATACCATCTCAGTCTGAGAATCCACAGATCTGTGTTTGCAACTCTATCATACCATCTCAGTCTGAGAATCCACAGATCTGTGTTTGCAACTCTATCATACCATCTCAGTCTGAGAATCCACAGATCTGTGTTTGCAGCTCTATCATACCATCTCAGTCTGAGAATCCACAGATCTGTGTTTGCAACTCTATCATACCATCTCAGTCTGAGAATCCACAGATCTGTGTTTGCAACTCTATCATACCATCTCAGTCTGAGAATCCACAGATCTGTGTTTGCAACTCTATCATACCATCTCAGTCTGAGAATCCACAGATCTGTGTTTGCAACTCTATCATACCATCTCAGTCTGAGAATCCACAGATCTGTGTTTGCAGCTCTATCATACCATCTCAGTCTGAGAATCCACAGATCTGTGTTTGCAACTCTATCATACCATCTCAGTCTGAGAATCCACAGATCTGTGTTTGCAACTCTATCATACCATCTCAGTCTGAGAATCCACAGATCTGTGTTTGCAGCTCTATCATACCATCTCAGTCTGAGAATCCACAGATCTGTGTTTGCAGCTCTATCATACCATCTCAGTCTGAGAATCCACAGATCTGTGTTTGCAGCTCTATCATACCATCTCAGTCTGAGAATCCGTTGAAAACATCCGTTGACAAAGGTCTGAATTTTATTTGTATTTAACTTGGTGACTCGCCACATTTCGGAGCCATACATCAAGACAGATTTCAGATTTGAGTTGAATATCTTGAGCTTTGTTTTCGTAGAGATGGCAGTGGACTTCCACACTGTGTGTATGATAGCAAAGGTGTGTCGGGCTTTCCTAATCCTGGCATTAATGTCCTCATCTGTACCTCCAGATTTGCTGATCTAGCTTCCAATGTAGACAAATTCACCATCTTCTATACCCCTTCCTTCAATCAGTATTGGGTCTTGCTGTATGTTGTTGCTTCGCAGTATTTTTATCTTCTCTTGACTGATTTTAAGACTGATCTGTTGCGCTGTTTCTACCAGGGCAACCACACGGTTTATGTTCATTTTATTAAAATAACGGTTGAAGACCAACAAATATGTTACCCCCTGTACTTCGTCTGCTAGAGGTGACTATATTTCTTTGGAAGGTGCGGATTACGATCACTATAAAATGTATATGTCCATTATCTAAACCAGCGTTTCCCAAAGTGGGCGGTGCTGCTCTCAGTGGGTGCTAAAGCACTCTATGGGAGTGAAAGTGTATTCAGAAGATTGTGTAGGGTATTCATGTGATTAGGGGTCGGTGGCACCTTAAAGAAGAAATAAATAATAAATATTTTAAAATAAATTATTTTCCTGATTTTGCGATTGAATAATCATTTTAAAATTTGAATTCTTCATTTTAATTCATCTTATGCCCGTCTTACACGATCCATTTTTCATCAATTTTCTATTTCATGTATATAATCATTTGAAAATTGACCATGTTTCTAGAAATATATATCAATTTTCTATGTCAAAAGAGAAAACAGAGCATGTATATATGTTGGGGGGGCGGGCGTTAAAACACTGTTATAATGTGAATGGGGGTATTTTACAAAGTTTATGTCGTGCAAAGTGGACGGTGGGCCGAACAAGTTTGAGAACCTACGGTCTAAATCATAGATTCCCAAACTATTTCGGCCCACCGCCCACTTTGCACGACATAAACTTGTAACGACCTTTCCCCATTATAACAGTTTGCCAACCCCCCGTCCCCACACACACATATATACATGCACTATTTTGACTTTCACATAGAAAATTTATATATATTTCTGTCATACATGGTCATTTTTCAAATGATTATAGTCATGAAATAGAAAATTGATGAAAAATGGATCAGTAAGATTAGCATAAGATGAATTAAAATGCAGAATTCAAATTTTTAATGATTATTCAATCGCAAATCATGAAAAAAATCCCCAAATGCTTCTGAACCCACTATTGCCCCCTGGAAGGTTTCAGCGCCAGAGGTGTGGGGGGACAGTACCGCCCACTTTGGGAAACGCTGATCTAAATGATTGTTTTCAACAGAACTGATTATGTCCCATGTCAACAAATCGCCGTGAGAAGGTTGTTCACAATCGTTTAACTTTCTTTCTTTTCTCAATCCTGTTTGCCTCACAGCGTCAGGTCAAGAAGAGATTTCTAAAACGGGCCTTTGTGTGCGCTTCCTAGATCATGTCTTTCGTCGCCTCTGTTATCTCTGAGATCCATCTATTGCGTGGCTGACCTTCTGCTTTGTGCCCATTGTCTGTTTCAAAAACTTATAGTAATCTTGGTACTCGAACACAGTACATTTGTATCTGTTCCATATCAACGATCTTATCTTAACCACATTTGCCGTGAAGCGTCGTGGGGAGAATTCGTTTACCATCTTGTGCCAGATGTGTTGCGCTTGATGTTGTCAGTCCATGCTTTTGCAGGGACTCTGAGATGTTATCTATCCATCATGTTCTTGGCCTGCCTCGTGCTCTGCGCCCTGAGTGTCGATTGTTGTATGCACGTGTTGGTAGTAAATGTGGTTCCATTCTCATTAGATGGTCTAACCACTTGATTCTTTGCTTCTCGATGTACTGTATGCATGGTATAGTACTAACGATGCTTCTGATATTCTTGTTTCTCACTCTATCTCTCCTTGTAACGTTGACAGCTTTTGTAGACATCTCATTTCACATGTTGTAATCTTTCTTTCTTGTGTCTTAGTCAGGGCCATGTTTGGCACTGATAGCAGAGAGTTGGAATAAATATACAGTTTATCAGTTGTCGTTTGACTGCTATGTTAATACTCGGATGTTTTTATAGTGGTAACATCAATTATCAGTTATCAGAGGACTATTATCATAGCACTCCGGACATGTCTGAAAATATATATTCGATTTTAACTTCATGCAACGACCTGGCAAATGTGTCTGGTAGATAATATGTTAGAGTAAACAAACACATAAACTACTGATACTCACTTGGACGTTAGTCCATCTTTATCTCCTGGAGTCAGCAAAAACAGGTGAAGGCTAGCATCTTTAAACTGATCAACTGACAGGACAGCCTTTGCATTTGCCAGGTTCAAATAATAGATAACCAAAGCTCCAGGCGAATAACTGAAAATATAACAATCACATTTTTATATCAATTATCAGTTATCAATTATCAGTTATTTAAATTCATACAAAATATCAGTTATCAATTATCGGTGGCGTCTGTGGCCTAAGGAATAGTGACTCGGTCTATTAACCCTAACGTTCTGAGTTCGAATCACGCTGCGGACAGTTTGGTTCCAAATTGTTTCTCGTGGATTTTTATAAAAGGACGATGGCACCACCCGTTTAGAAAGCAATGACAAACTACTGAACGTAATAATGCCTAGAACAATCACAAACATAGGTGAAAAGCTGGGGTTGGTTCGCAAAGTCCTGTAAAGGATATGAAATTAATTTAACTTTTATCAATAATCAGTTATGTTATGCGATCGACGTCATGGCACATTGTGCTTTTCCATGTGTGGCTGTTCTCCGCTGCAGCAGTCATCCCAAAGTCCATTTGCTTACCGTACTCATGAGAAGTTGATCAGTATACCTTCTCTTTCTACCACAAAGACGACACTGTCTGGCATGTCCAAACACAACTCGCTCTCCTTACAGTGTCTGAGACTCGCCCATGTCGCATAAATGAGAGCGTACCGCATTGATGACATCGGCTCTGTCCATACTTCTGCCCGCTTGGATAGGGGCATTGTTTGCAAGAAAGTCAGCACGATCGTTGCCCTGCACTCCACCATGTCCAAATGTGTAAAAGTAAAAAAGTAAAGGAACCCTTTCATACCTCGTGGTATATAGCTCAATACAGTGTTAGGCCTGTATTTTTCATTGACCGTCGGCACACGATGGGTGATGTGGTCAGCATCACGCCGGCCGCCTTTACTTTCCCAGATCATGTCTGGTACCCAGTTGAGGCTGGGTCGACCTGAGAACCGTCGCGGTCAGGAAAAATTCCACGCGCATTGCGGGAGCTCAACCCAGACCACCAGCCTTGAGAAGCGAGTTCACTAACAACTACGCTACAGCGTCTCTCATTTCCCAAATGTGTACAGCCAAGTTATTTTCTTGAGGTCTGATCTCCGAATGATGTCCGCCCATTCCACGCGCAGACTTCCATACTCAATCATTTGAAGCATATTCATCGAGTCTGTTATGATAACATTATGTGTTCTGCGAAGAGAAGCTTTAGAATATTTGTGACAACAGGAAAATTCAGGAAGGAGAGATCATGGAAGACAGAGGAGAAGATGTTGGATGGCCTGACATCATGGTTCGACACAAGATCGACGTCAGAACTGATTGCATGCACCAAGCAGAGATAGTTGTGGAGAGACATGATCGCCTACGCCGGCAGGCATGGCAATTGATTGACTGATGTGTTACCTGTTGCTTCTCTGTTGAAAATAATTTTCACTTGGTATTGTTTGAATGTGGATATATAGAAGAATAGGCAGAGTTTCATGGACAGAGAAACGGACAAATAAACAAGTTTTAGAAAAACTAGGCATGAAGAAACAATTATTAAGAGAAATAAAATTCAGACAAGTAAAGTATTTTGAGCACATAAAAAGACATGACACCATGATAAAACATTTACTAGAGGGGAAAGTTGATGGGGGAAGAGCAAGAGGAAGATCGAGAGATAAGTGGGAGGGAAACTTTAAGAAATGTACAGTTTACAGTCTGGCAGTGTGTAACACCAAGGCGAAAGACAGAGGATGCTGGAGATTCATTGCAGCCAACCTTCGATGTTGAGACAGCACCTGATGATGATGATGAATACTTGGGCAAAATTTCTACTCTGATATAAAGTTCTAACATTCCAACATCCAATAACACTGTCGCTGCTGCCTGTAATATCATTTTTTTACCGCGGTGTTGGACAGGGAGAACGTAAGTCTGATAAATTTAATAACATGGCTAGGCAGTCGCCGCTAAACTGTTCAGATTATGATTTTTAAATTCCCCGGCAGAAAACAATTCTTGACGTTACCGTGAATTGAAAATGGGTCTTTTTAAAGTTAATTTTAAAGTTAACACAATTCTGAATCTGCCCCTCGGGCATCCAGTTATACCTATACAACTGGTAACTCCAAACTGCTTAAATCGCTGGTTCGATTCAACATCTATTTTAGTGTCCTCATCCAACAGATGAACATCTTTACCGACAGATATAAAATCATACACTTGGTTATAGTTTTTATAGATTATTTTACAGAAATTATTGTTTGTTTAACATTTGTCTAAAGATAGCAGTAGCGACCTTCGTAAAGTATTTTTTGGCCACGGAAACCTTTAGTGCTGCAAGATTCTACTTATTTGTTATTAGTAAAATAACAGCGATGTTTACTTTCTGTACATGTAGAAGTTTAATAGTACGATAGTCAAGTATTCCTGTAACTATGCATTTGCGTGCTAAGCATTCAATTCAGCACCAGTGAAAATCGGGAATCCCTTGGAATTAATCATTTTACACTGTATCCGAACGATTCTCAATGGCGTATGCACACATCATCTATTTTCCTAGAAGATAAAGGTATCATTTGTTCACTACGTCACATTTCTTGTTTTATGTAATAGGGATACACCTTTGCAAACATTCGCCACCATTTTGTGTATTACTGTAAATTCTCACGTGTTATTATCATTTTTTCTTGTGCTTAAGCCAAATCATATAACAAAAACGCTTTTGCATCAACTAAGCTACCTACCAATTAGTTAAACATGAGTTCGTAAGGTCGTGAGGTATATAGGAATGCCTGCAAGAAAGTACTGCTATACATCAGGTCATCATCATCAAGGTGCGTATCCTTTATAGGACGTTGCTCTCTTTACATCACATCTGAAATTCACTCTGTCTCTTGCCAGTTCGCCCACTTTGTCGATGGTCATGTTCATGGTTTCTTTAATATCTTGTAGCCATCTTCGTCTTGGTCTGCCTCTGCGTCCTGGGACCCTGCCCTCTAGTATTGTTCTTTCCAGGCCATCGTGACGCTTAAATACATCAGGTACATCGTTTAAATTAAACATTAGTGTTATCACGAATTGTGAAACGAACCATATTATCGATAGGGGAAGACTGCAGTAAAACTATGAAGCAATAGCAAAACACGTAAAAGCAAAACGCATATGTGGTGCCGGAGCTTGCAAGGGGAGCAAAGAATAGTACCACTGCGACCTATATTGAATGTCGTAAGAGGCGACTGATGTAGGCCCTAGGATGCTACCCTAGTAAATAAAAAGAAATCGGATGTGCTGGCCTACTTGTAGGCGCATAACTGGCACAACGTACAGTAGCTCTTAGGCTCAGATCACATACAAATCACGCAGAGGGGATGACAAGTGGTCAATATGGAGCGTTCGAAGAAGAAGCAGAATAACTACAGTACTTTGTTTTTACTTGTTTGGACGAACTAAACTATGTCTTAACTGTTGGTACTTACGTGTCACGTCTAGCACAATGAGCGTACACTCTTAAGTTTTGGTTGGACACGTCAAGGTTAACGTTAAACACTGGCCCTTCAACAAGACGTTTAAATATCACTGAAAGGTAGTAATCCTGTAACAGAAATAATAAAACTGCGTTAAATTCTTTAAATAACAATAAACACATTGATTCAACATAACACAGTCTGCAACATTTTATTTAAACTATTTTGTAGTTGAAAACTAGTATTTCAGTATTATTTGTACATTTGTTCTTGATAAATGCCTAGTACCGAAACGTCGATTATTGTTTATTTTCATATTTAATCATTAATCTTTCACTACTTACGTAATACTGTACATACATGGTACTTACTTAACAAATTAGTATAAGCTTGGTAGCGGTGTGGTGGTAAACTAGTATAAGATCTGAGCCTAAGAGCGATTGTACTTTGTACCAGTTATCCACCTGCAAGTAGGCCAATACATCCGATTTCTGCGATGCTTTTTATTTGCTAGTGTAGCTTCATTAGGTTTTTTTTTCCTTATCCAGAAGCACTTGACCTTTCAGCTCTCCGGCTCGGTGCCATGGACATTGTAACCCTTCGGTTCGGTGCCACGAGCACCGTAAATCTAGAGAAACTGTGGCTTTTCTGCCAGCTCGAGAAATTGAACCGTTCTCCCAGAGGGCTTGTGACCCGTCGTCCAACGTTCCACGAATACGCTGGGCAAGCGGGTTCATTATGTCTTACATCAGCCGCTTCTTACGACATGCCTTGTAGATCGCATTGGTACTATTTTTTCTTCCTTGCGGCCCCGGCACCAGACGGGTGCTAGTGTGTATTATTATCATAGTCACTTACTGGAGTAGGATCATTCTGTGGTGTGATAAGTGCGTAAGATGCTCCAATAATGGACTGTCTAAAGACTCGTGTTATGCCATACTGTGCAGACAATCCAAGTTTATCTAGCCATCTGTTAATATATAAACATTTTATAGCATTTGTCTGCTCTGTGAAGATATGCAATTTGAACTCCTATCTATATATATAATTCCTATAATTTGTACGTGTGTGCGTGCCCTCTTATACACGGCCTTAATTTACTCGAAATTCACCCAACTTTGCAAATATACTTCTCATACGAATATGAGTTCAATTGAAGATAAACTGTCGAATTTGGATCAATATTCGTTTAAAAAATAAATAAAAAAGAATTTGTGATGTCTTAACCACTTTTTAAAAAAATATTCAGTTAGTGGCCACCACGTGATCGTTAGCAAATACACTTTCCTTCAGGGAAGAACGTTATACATTTGCATAATATAGTGATACAATCACTAAATTGACAGCCGACTCAAATAAACATAGATTACATCCCAATGACTAATTTTATTCTTGTTTTTAACACCCCTCGCGTGTTACAAAATACTGGAAAGTTTACTGGGAAAATTAACTGAAGCCAGTGACATTTAGTTAACTTCAACTTCTCTATCGGATTTCTCACTGTTTTATGCCTGTGGTGAGGTCGTTCCTTCTCATCGTATGATAAGCATTCTTTAATTACTTTTTTAATGCCGACCTTATTTTTAAAAAAATACACCATCGGTTCAGTTGCGTTTTTTCGTTTTCGTTGATTTGCAAAAACTGTATAATTTTCATGTCATTTAAGCTTCATCTTTCTATTTGAAACTACGCATTATACATTTTAAAATAATTATTCTGTTAAATTTCGAAATAATTATAACTTTTTGTCAAAATTCCGCAGTTCAGGTTTACTGTTATTAAAATATGCAATGCCGCCTTTTAAGAAAATTATTCAATCACATTATAAGTGACTTTAAACGAAGAGCAGCGAGTCCAAACCTTTAAAATCGTTTATAGACGACATAGCCGATTCAAACAACTTCTTCCAAAATATCTGAAAATAGAATTTATGTTTTTAGATGTCATCTCTTGGAACGGTTTACCCAATTCCTCATCACGGATTAATACAAGCTTTCAAATAAATTCAAGGTCAAATATATCCTCAATTGGGGTCAAAGGCTCATGAGGTCATGGTGGTAACATGAGCCAGGGTTAGCGAGGGCGCCGCTAACCAAGACCCTGCCCCAACCTCCACGCGGTGACCCTGGAAACAGACTATGGTTCTGGTCTGGCTAAGAGGGCAGGGATCGGGGAGAGAAAACTACTGGTAGTGGTAGCAGTGCAAGTACGGAAACACGATAAAGATACTTACAAACAAAATGCACAAATCTCCTGTCCGATGTCCAACAAGATATTGCACAAGTCCCTGAACGCAAAGAAAGAGCAACGAAACGTCTCAGACATGGATGAGAGGTGCATCCAGTGACCAAACGTATGCCCACGTAGGCGAAGCTCGAAGCCCTGAGGAGAGGGCAAACATTGCCAGCCCGTCGGCAAGAATAAATAAGACAGGACCGTAACGAATAAAGTCTACCCTCGTGTTGGTGCGAGAGAAGATTGCAGCTGACCCCGCATTGGTAGCCTGGTGCAGATGCATGTACTGGGCAAGGTTTGCCGAGCGCAAAAGAACAAGTTGCGTTTAGTGCATAACGAAACTACCCGCCCTGGGAAAACCGTGCAAGGTACTGTGCGATTAAAATTAACATCCCCGGAAGAACTGAGGTTGGTGATGCCTAACGGAACTGCCAGCCTTGGGGCACCGGGCAAGGTTCGATTGCAGTCGTAACTAACATCCCCGGAATAACTGGGGCGGGTGATGGCGGCGAGCGCAAAATCCTCAGTTACGCTGATAGTGCCGACTGAAACGACCCTCTACATTGTTCGTACTCGGCCCCATGCCAGTGCTTTCGAGGTTAATTGCAAATTGCCACGTACCAATACGCGTCTAGAAGAGGCTGAGAATGTTCCTTCCCGGATCAAACTCAAAAATGTACGGTAAAGCAAGGCCGACAATGTACGGATCAAACAGGAAGTTCGGGTCTGAACATTGGCGAAGGCCGATACTTTACACGGTGTCTTATACGAGTAAGACGCCGTCCGAGGATAAGCTTACAAGCCCCGAGAAATATTTCTCAGTCAGAACGGGCATAAACAGCGTAACTCACTGTCCCGGCGTAGATCACAAAGCCCAAAAATACGGCAAAGCTGATCGAACCCTAGGGAAAGCTAACCAAGTAAATCAAAAGCTGGCTGAAAACGAACACCCCACCGAAGGATAAGCAACTGGGCTCCAATAGGTGCTGAAGGTTGGTGCACGTACATCACGTTCTGATGTGTGGCTGTTTATATATCACAGTGAGAATGATTAAAACAGGCCTAGAACGATCGAAGAAGAAGAAGAATATCCTCAATTATGTTCACTTTTAACACTTCTAAACGAAGACCCAAGATTTATTCTCTCTCTCTCGCGATCCCGACCTGGACTGATGAACCAACTTGTATCATGAATTTTACAGTAGTTTTAAGGACCGTTCCTCCGTACAGCTTCTCGTGAAGCTCTGTGTTTTGGGACCAGGTTTCTTTTCTTAGACCTGCTATCAATTGTCAATCTTGCAGTATGTGCTCTGTCGTCATGTCCACCTTTTTGCAGGGGCACAGGCTAGTTTTGCCAATTTTAAATGTGTTAAACATGTGGGCGCGGAACTTGATGTGGCCGGTACAGAGGCGGAGTATAGCAACTTGTTCACTACGAGACAGACCATAGTATCCGTCGCTGTTGTTGTGGTGAGGATGATCTTTTGTCCATTTGTCTTTAAAGTGTCAACAGATTGTTGTTCTGGCTTCCTCATAACTGATCTCGAGATCAGTCTGAGGTAGTCGCCTGCCTTCTTTAGCTAGCTTGTCGGCATGTTCGTTTCCGCTTATTTTGCAGTGTGATGGTATCCACTGAATGACGGTGCGTTTAAGAAAATTTATTCAAATTTATTCAAATTTACTTGATAGATAATGAAGAAACTCAGGTAAATCAGTGCATCAACTGTAATAGTGGGAATAATCAAAATATGGTATTAGCTATTCAACGTATGCTACATACGTGCAATAACTACGTCAGAAGTTTTAAGACTGTATTAGATTAGTTTCCTCGGATGTATGAAAATTGCAATACGCACCGACTTAGTTCCGTCCAGTCAACACGAGCGAATTTATAACGCACCTGTAGTAAAAGAAGTTGCCGTTATCATAGCAGGAAATGGTTTTGGAAAGCAGGACTTAATCTTGCAAGAACGAGAAAAAGAGCTGCACTATATCCCGAGCGAAGCCGGGTTAATTAGCTCGTGTTTTATAATTTCAATTCATGTGAAATATTGAAGTAACGTTTGTCAGGACTAACGTTAGAACAGAAGATGCGAGGTAGGAACCTAGAAAGAAATATAGAAAGATTACTAGAAAGAAATATAGAAAGATTACTAGAATAATTCCTTCTTGAGTTTATGTTATCTACAGGTTCAAGTGCAATCGCATGATATGTACCGCTTTTAGGAGCAGTGTGGTTTGACATATGGGACGTGGAGTCTGAAATTTAATGGCCGCATTAGCTACATACAGTCGCCGTTGAAGTTATTCAGGTTAAAATTCTTTTGTTGATATTTCAAGGAAATTCATGATTTATATCTTCAGTGATGATCAGTAATCAATTGATTGATTAGCCAAACAGTTTCAGACTTTTCAGTCATCAACAAATAATTTGTGACCTACATTTGAGAAATTACTTTCCCTGTTCTTCTTCTTCTTCGCGTTATTTCTTCGGTGCGACCAATTTAATCATTCTTATTGTGATATATAACTGATATTTGACAATAACGACTAATTTTGAACTCCTGTTTATCTGCTAAGGGCGTGTATAGACGTTTTTCCAATTCACTACTAAAGTCGCATTAACACGTCTGTTATTATCTCTCCTCTGTGGGCTAAAGACGTGTTAACACGTTATACATTACTACCGTCACTGCTATAGGCGTACATTCACGTTTGTGACCTAGAAACAAAGAATAGCTATATTTAGCTATTTTTTCTCGGAAAGTATGCAGCAGCGAGAGGGTTAAGTAGGTCATCTACTTATATGTATAGTACCATACACGTGTAGGTCAGGGTGTTCGTTTTTAACTCCTACGAGACATGTTTTAAGTCTGTCTAGCCCAGCGTTTCCCAAAGTTGGTGGTACGCTCCCCAGTGGGCGCTGAAACGTTCTAGGGGGCGATAGGGGTTCAGAAGAATTTGGGGGATATTCATGCGATTAGGGGTCGGTGTCTCCTTAAAGAAGAAATTAATAATAAATATTTTTAAATAAATTATTTTCGTGATTTTGCGATTGAATAATCATTAAAATTTGAATTCTACATTTTAATTCAGCTTATGCCCGTCTTACACGATCCATTTGTGCATCAATTTTCTATTTCAAGCATATAATTATTTGAAAATTGACCATGTATTACATAAATATATATCAATTTTCTATGTCAAAGAGAAAATGAAGCATGTATATATGTAGGAGGGGGCGTTGAAAACTGTTATAATGTGGAGGAGGTGGGTGGTGGGGGCGTTACAAAATTTATGTTGTGCAAAGTGGGCGGTGGGCCGAAAACGTTTGGGAATCTATGGTCTAGCCAGAGCCAACTATAAACTTATGGGCCTTCGGACTCGGGTAAGAATTATGAGAAATCAGACCACAACTACACCACGTGATCTTGCATTCCAGTATTGTTGTATATAGACGGAATTCATTTTAAAATCAACACAAAATGCTAAATCGAAGTTATATTATGCAACAAGTTAAGTTTAACAATAAGGAATATCAATATTATGAATATTTTTCACCAATAAATAACCATAGACTCACAGAATTGAGTAAATTGCAAAAAAAGCTTTCAGTATTCTATAAACATCTATATTTTCGCCTTTCTGATCTGGTCAGGGAACCCCCAGTCAGTTGTCTGGCCTAGTTATCTAGAGTTGACTGTGGTCTAGCTAACAGTCAGTCCATCACACTTTCCCTTCCTTCTTGTGTACAAGTACTCTTTAATGATCCGTTTAACGCCGTATATTTGGGCTTGATCTCCGCGAAGACTCAATACTGCAGCCTTTGCTGACTGAGTGCGCGTTCCTTTCGCATCATATGGTAACAGCTTCGCATAATATGGTAAACAGCTTTGCATCATATGGTAAACTACAGCTTTCGCATCATATGGTAAACAGTTTGCATCATATGGTAAACAGCTTGCATCATAGGTAAACAGTTTCGCATCATATGGTAAACAGCTTTCGCATCATATGGTAAACAGCTTTCGCATCATATGGTAAACAGCTTTCGCATCATATGGTAAACACCTTTCGCATCATATGGTAAACACCTTTCGCATCATATGGTAAACACCTTTCGCATCATATGGTAAACACCTTTCGCATCATATGGTAAACACCTTTCGCATCATATGGTAAACACCTTTCGCATCATATGGCTTAATGACACCTTTCGCATCATATGGTAAACAGCTTTCGCATCATATGGTAAACACCTTTCGCATCATATGGTAAACACCTTTCGCATCATATGGTAAACACCTTTCGCATCATATGGTAAACACCTTTCGCATCATATGGTAAACACCTTTCGCATCATATGGTAAACACCTTTCGCATCATATGGTAAACACCTTTCGCATCATATGGTAAACACCTTTCGCATCATATGGTAAACACCTTTCGCATCATATGGTAAACACCTTTCGCATCATATGGTAAACACCTTTCGCATCATATGGTAAACACCTTTCGCATCATATGGTAAACACCTTTCGCATCATATGGTAAACACCTTTCGCATCATATGGTAAACACCTTTCGCATCATATGGTAAACACCTTTCGCATCATATGGTAAACACCTTTCGCATAATATGGTAAACACCTTTCGCATCATATGGTAAACACCTTTCGCATCATATGGTAAACACCTTTCGCATCATATGGTAAACACCTTTCGCATCATATGGTAAACACTCTTTAATGTTCTTTTAATGCCGTATATTTTGGTTTGGATCTACGCCAAAGAGCTTTTACTACTTTGCAAATTTTCTGACTGGGTGCGGTCGTTCCGGTATTGGAACATTTACAACCCTTCAAGGATTAGTCCTTCAAAATCGAATGCCCTATTGGTTGATAATTACGTGCTAAGAATAGCTACATCATATATCAAAATAGCTACACCCTTGTTTGAGGTGAATTAAAACGAAAGTAACTCATAAAATCCGTTCCCTCCAACTCCCACACATTAAAATTTCTACACATTAAAAATTCAAGTTCTACTTACAGGAAACCTGCAATGTATCTGTCAGACAGTCCCGGTGCACCACCTCCATAACATGAGGAAGTTTCTGTCAGGCGGGTACGTAGTGGATGAGGACTAGCAAGTGATGTCTGCAGTGCTATATCTAACACATACTTCAAAGAGTCTAAGACTGCTACGTTGAGAAAATCTTGTGCTTTCGCTTTGCGCCCGTTCAAGTAGTAACTGTATGTGAAGCATAATGTTATGTTATAACCATTCATAAAGCAACTTTATGCGATGCATAATCTATATCCTCTTAGTGTCTCGATTGACACATACGGCTTCCACAAGAGATCTCCACTGTTTCCGTTCTGCTGCTTTTCTACAAACCGTCTCCCACGTCAGGCCACACTCCTTCAACTCTCTCTCCACCGTTCTTCTCCATGTTTCATTTGGACATCCAGGTCTTTTATTCCCATCCTCTGTCCATATGAGAGCTGTACTAGCCAATGCCCCCACTGGCATACGACATACGTGTCCAAACCACCTCCATCTTCGTCTCTTAATGATGGTCTCCAGGGATGCACAGTCTGTTCGTTATGTGATGCATAATGTTATGTTATAATAACTCATGATTCATGAAGTAGCTTTATGTAAAGCGTAATATTATGTTACTGTGAACCACAAACAGAGCAGTCAGCTACAGGTTTGTAAGGTTGTATTATTCAGTGGTCTCTGGACATGCGCTTAGTTTACTGTGGAACACAAACTGGACAGTCAACTTCAGGTCTGTCATGTTTCCTTCTTCAGCAATCTCTGTTCATGCACTTAGTTTACTATGGACCACAAACTGAGCAGTCAGTTTCAGGTCTGTCAGGTTTCCCAAAGCTAAGTTTTTAGATCGACTGAGTGTGACCACATGTTGCTTTTCAGATCATCCAAGAGAGAACAGTCTTGAAGGGCATGGTGTCTGTTCTGCTTGCTAACACTGACAGAGAGCTGTTTGACTTATTCCTAGTCTATGTAAGTGTCTATTGAGTCTGCATTGTCTGGTACGTAGTCGAAATATAATGACTTGGTCTGTTTTGCTTAGGTCTTTGATTAAGGCTTTTCCATAATCATGTCCCGTGTTTGTCTTCCAGTCTACTGCATATTTTCTCTGTATGAGAGTTTTGATCATTCCTATCTGCATATATTTGAATCAGTGGCGGCTCGTGATCGTTTTTTTGTTGGTGGGGCCAGACACAGATTTTCGGGAAAATCATGGCTTTCGGTTAGGTTATAATTTAATTTATTAAATAATAAATACGTTACACATTATTTTTGGTGGGGCCCGGCACCACTAGCCCTTAATGACGAGCCGTCACTGATTTGAATTTCTTCAGCTTTTTTGCTTAGTTAAGCTCCTTGCATTTTTCTAAACCTTTCTTGAGCCGTTTTCCGAATAGCTGTAAAGGCGATATTTATTGGATGACGATGATGTGTCATCTTGGTGGACTCGGTATGCCTCGTGTTTTACAAGAAAATTTATTCCTCGTTTTCATTGAACCAGTCGAGGCACTTGTGTGCATTAAGTCCTAAAATCTCTGAGGTGAATAGGTAGACATTGCCTATGTGGGTAGTCCAGTCTCTGAGGTGAATAGGTACACATTGTTTCTGTGGGTAGTCCAGTCTCTGAGGTGAATAGGTACACATTGTTTCTGTGGGTAGTCCAGTCTCTGAGGTGGATAGGTAGACAATGTCTCTGTGGGTAGTCCAGTCTCTGAGGTGGATAGCTACACATTGTCTCTGTGGGTAGTCCAGTCTCTGAAGTGAATAGCTACACAGTGTCTCTGTAGGTAGTCCAGTCTCTGTAGGTAGTCCAGTCTTGAGGTGGATAGGTACACAATGTCTCTGTGGGTAGTCCAGTCTCTGAGGTGGATAGGTAGACAATGTATCTGTGGGTAGTCCAGTCTTTGACAATGCTGGACGTACCAAATTGAAGATTTTTTAGCTCGTCATCCAGGTCTCTTGCTAAGCTCGTCATCCTGTGTCACAGGTCTCTTGCTAAGCTCATCGGTTCTTAAGCTCGTCATCCAGGTCTCTTGCTAAGCTCGTCATCCAGGTCTCTTGCTAAGCTCGTCATCCAGGTCTCTTGCTAAGCCGTCATCCAGGTCTCTTGCTCGTCATCCAGGTCTCTTGCTAAGCTCGTCATCCAGGTCTCTTGCTAAGCTCGTCATCCAGGTCTCTTGCTAAGCTCGTCATCCAGGTCTCTTGCTAAGCTCGTCATCCAGGTCTCTTGCTAAGCTCGTCATCCAGGTCTCTTGCTAAGCTCGTCATCCAGGTCTCTTGCTAAGCTCGTCATCCAGGTCTCTTGCTAAGCTCGTCATCCAGGTCTCTTGCTAAGCTCGTCATCCAGGTCTCTTGCTAAGCTCGTCATCCAGGTCTCTTGCTAAGCTCGTCATCCAGGTCTCTTGCTAAGCTCGTCATCCAGGTCTCTTGCTAAGCTGTCATCCAGGTCTTTGCTGCTCGTCATCCAGGTCTCTTGCTAAGCTCGTCATCCAGGTCTCTTGCTAAGCTCGTCATCAGGTCTCTTGTATAGCTGTCATCCAGGTCTCTTGCTAAGCTGTCATCCAGGTCTCTGCTAGCTGTCATCCAGGTCTCTTGCTAAGCTCGTCATCCAGGTCTCTTGCTAAGCTCGTCATCCAGGTCTCTTGCTAAGCTCGTCATCCAGGTCTCTTGCTAAGCTCGTCATCCAGGTCTCTTGCTAAGCTCGTCATCCAGGTCTCTTGCTAAGCTCGTCATCCAGGTCTCTTGCTAAGCTCGTCATCCAGGTCTCTTGCTAAGCTCGTCATCCAGGTCTCTTGCTAAGCTTCTCGTCGTCATCCAGGTCTCTTGCTAAGCTCGTCATCCAGGTCTCTTGCTAAGCTCGTCATCCAGGTCTCTTGCTAAGCTCGTCATCCAGGTCTCTTGCTAAGCTCGTCATCCAGGTCTCTTGCTAAGCTCGTCATCCAGGTCTCTTGCTAAGCTCGTCATCCAGGTCTCTTGCTAAGCTCGTCATCCAGGTCTCTTGCTAAGCTCGTCATCCAGGTCTCTTGCTAAGCTCGTCATCCAGGTCTCTTGCTAAGCTCGTCATCCAGGTCTCTTGCTAAGCTCGTCATCCAGGTCTCTTGCTAAGCTCGTCATCCAGGTCTCTTGCTAAGCTCGTCATCCAGGTCTCTTGCTAAGCTCGTCATCCAGGTCTCTTGTTAAGCTCTCGGTGAGCGCTGAGTTTGTCAATTTGGAGACTGCTAAATTCTTTTGTTGTTTGCAGCCCTGGTGACGTTTCCTAGGCTTGATGCAGAGATTGAATGTTGATACGATCAATCTATGATCGGTCTATTTCGCGATAGATTGATTGATTGATTGATTCTTCTTCTTCTTTGAATGCTCCATATCGACCCCTTGTCAACACTCTGTGTGATTTGTATGTTATCTGATCCTAAGAGCGATTGTACGTTTGTCAGTTATGCGCCTACAAGTAGGTCAGCACATCTGATTTCTGCAATGTTTTTTATTTACTATGGTAGTATCCCTAGGGCCTGGAAAAACATTTAAGGGGCGACATTTCGAAGACTTGCATCATACTGAGAAAATATACCGCATAGTCCTGCTGGTTCAGACTATATTCTTCAATAGGTCTCTGAAGTGCCAAACACAAATAGTATTATCAATATAAGGGAAGACTGTAGTAAAAACTATGAAACAATGGCGAAACACGTAATAACAAAGTACTATAGTTTTACACAATACAAAAACAATAAAAATACATAGCAACATTTCGACCAAAAGGCCTTTATCGACCACAAATATGAACTTACTGGTGAAGACTAAATTCATCAATAACACCTTCTGGTATTGCAGTAACAAATCTGTTGAATGGAATATAACAAACAAGGCAATAGAAGTTGCTGAACAGACATGGATAAAATTCACATAACAATTAAATATGTGTATCTCTTCTATTCTTCTTCACCTTCGCCCCTAGGGAAGCATAGGTCAGAAACCAAGGCGCAAGCCCGCTATCCAAGGCCATCCTTCTTCTTCTTCTTCTTCCACGAGTGGCGTGCATGAATTTCCCTGGTTGTGGGTTCTGTAGCCATCTAGTGTTTTGTACGGGGTGGGGTAGCTAGCCCCACACTCCCAACCTCCTTAGTCACCCCTTACGACATGCGTGGCAGGTAACAGTGAGTCTATTCTTTACATCCCAATTTGGGCCCTGGTAACCACTCGGGCAGGTGGAGTATATGACAGGGGATAGTGACTCGGTCTATTAACCCCGACGTTCTGAGTTCGAATCACGCTGCAGACAATTTGGTTGCAAATTATTTCGCATGGAATTTTTACAACAGGACGATGTCACCACCCGTTCAGAAAGCAATGGTAAACTACTGAACGTAATAATGCCTAGAAAAATCACAAACAGCGTTAAAAGCTGGGGTTGATTCGCAAAGTCCTGTGAAGGATATGCAACTAACTTTTTTTTTTAACCACTCGGGCGAAATCTGTGTGTAAAAGTATATTATTAGAGGCGACGAAAGACACTGTTTATGAAGCGCACACATAAGTCCGTTCTATAAATCCCTTCTTATTCTGACACTGTGATGTAAAACCAGAGATTAGTAGTTAAACAAAGATAGAGTAAATGCAGAGTCAGCATTACCAAATCACAATTCTTACGAGAGAGGGGGAATGGTAGGGAGGTTAAGTTTACTCACTTGCAATACTTACTTTAGAGCTAGAGAGAGGGTGGAGAAGTTAAATTCTGCATATAAAGTGAGAGAGTGAGAGAGAGAGCGTGAGAGTGAGAGAGAAAGAGAAAGGAATACGTTAATTTTTAACTGAATGAGATATTTACTGCAGAGAGAGAAAAGAGAGAGGAGAGAGAGAAGAAAGGACCAAGTTTTTTTTAAATCGATTAAAAATATGAGAGAATCAGAGAGATAGAGAGAGAGATAAAGCAAGAGAGAGAAAGGAATACGTTAGTTTCTTGCTGATAGCAATACTTACTGCAGATAGAGAGAGAAGAGAGAGAAAGAGAGTAGAGAGAGAGAAGAGAGACAGAGAAAGAGATAGAACAAGTTGGCTGTTGAGCAATACTTACTGCAGATGAGAGAGAGAGAAGAGAGAGAGAAAGAGAGAGGAGAGGAAAGAGAAGAGAGAGAGAGAAAGAGATAGAAACAAGTTGGCTGTGTGGAGACACAATACTTACTGCAGATAGAGAGAGAGAGAGAAAGAGAGAGAGAAAGAGAGAGAGAGAAAGAGAGAGAAAGAGAGAGAGAGAAAGAGATAGAAACAGTTGGCTTGTGAGACAATACTTACTGCAGAGAAGAGAGAGAGAAAAGAGAGAAAAGAGAAAGAGAAAGAGAGAGAGAGAAAGAGAGAGAGAGAGAGAAAGAGATAGAAACAAGTTGGCTGTGTGGAGACACAATACTTACTGCAGATAGAGATAGAGAGAAAGAGAAAGAGAAAGAGAAAGAGAGAAAGAGAGAGAAAGAGAGAAGAGAGAAGAGAGAGAAAGAGAGAGAAAGAGAGAAAGAGAGAAAGAGAGAAAGAGAGAGAGAGAAAGAGAGAGAGAGAAAGAGAGAGAGAGAGATAGAAACAAGTTGGCTGTGTGGAGACACAATACTTACTGCAGATAGAGAGAAGAAAGAAAGAGAGAAAGAGAGAAAGAGAGAGAGAAAAGAGAGAAGAAAAGAGAGAGAAAGAGATAGAACAAGTTGGCTGTGTGGAGACAAATATAGCAGATAGAGAGAGAAAGAGAGAGAAGAGAGATAGAAACAAGTTGTGTGTGAGACACAATACTTACTGCCGATAGTAAGTTCTGGCGTCAGCGCGTATCTCCACGTTAGTGACGTCTGGTCCATACAGTTTGCTGGAAGCATATAGTGGGTACTTGGAGATCAGTGTTTTCAGTATTTGGAAATCTTTTGCCAATGTCTGGGGATCAATTCGGAAGCGAAACTTGCCCAAATAAGCATTCGGTTCTGTTGATAAATATGAGAGATATTCAGACCAAACATAGTCTTTCTTTATGTTTAGGATAAAACTTTTTCTAGTTTATTCCTAACTTGCAGGAGTGTATTAGGCAAAGTTGTATCCTTAGCCTGCAAGAGTGTATTAGGCAAAGTTGTATCCCTAACCTGCAGGAGTGTATTAGGCAAAGTTGTATCCCTAGCCTGCAGGAGTGTATTAGGCAAAGTTGTATCACAGCCTGCAGGAGTGTATTAGGCAAAGTTGTATCCTAGCCTGCAGGAGTGTATTAGGCAAAGTGTATACCTACCCTTGCAGGAGTGTATTAGGCAAAGTTGTATCCCTAGCCTGCAGGAGTGTATTAGGCAAAGTTGTATCCCTAACCTGCAGGAGTGTATTAGGCAAAGTTGTATAACTAGCCTGCAGGAGTGTATTAGGCAAAGTTGTATCCCTAGCCTGCAGGAGTGTATTAGGCAAAGTTGTATCCCTAACCTGCAGGAGTGTATTAGGCAAAGTTGTATCCCTAACCTGCAGGAGTGTATTAGGCAAAGTTGTATCCCTAACCTGCAGGAGTGTATTAGGCAAAGTTGTATCCCCTAGTGCAGCAAAGTTGTATCCCTAGCCTGCAGGAGTGTATTAGGCAAAGTTGTATCCCTAGCCTGCAGGAGTGTATTAGGCAAAGTTGTATCCCTAGTCTGCAGGAGTGTATTAGGCAAAGATGTATCCCTAGCCTGCAGGAGTGTATTACAAATTTATCCATAGCCTGCAGGAGTGTATTAGGCAAAGTTGTATCCCTAACCTGCAGGAGTGTATTAGGCAAAGTTGTATCCCTAACCTGTAGGAGTGCATTAGGCAAAGTTGTATCCCTAACCTGCAGGAGTGCATTAGCAAAGTTGTATCCCTAACCTTCAGACACGAATATCCTAAACTTTCATCTTTCTTGCTTGAAATATTGTCCATATATTCAATGTTGTTTCTTGTATCCTTCCTTCCTTTCGTTTGTTGAAATATTGACTATATATTCAATGTTGTCATCCTTCCTTCCTTCGTTTGTTGAAATATTGACTATATATTCAATGTTGTCTATCCTTCCTTCCTTTCGTTTGCTTGAAATATTGACTATATATTCAATGTTGTCTATCCTTCCTTCCTTTCGTTTGCTTGAAATATTGACTATATATTCAATGTTGTCTATCCTTCCTTCCTTTCGTTTGCTTGAAATATTGACTATATATTCAATGTTGTCTATCCTTCCTTCCTTTCGTTGTCTTGAAATATTGTCTATATATTCAATGTTTTCTCTTGTATCCTTCCTTCCTTTCGTTCGTTGAAATATTGTCTATATTCAATGTTGTCTATCCTTCCTTCTTCGTTCGCTTGAAATATTGTCTATATATTCAATATTGTCTCTGTATTCTTCCTTCCTTTCTTTGCTTGAAATATTGACTATATATTCAAGTTGTTTCTGTATCCTTCCTTCATTTCGTTCGCTTGAAATATTGTCTAATATTAAATGTTGTCTCTTGATCCTTCCTTCGTTCGCTTGAAATATTGTCCATAAACTCAACATTGTCTCTTGTATGAACTTCACTGTCTTTTGTAGCTCACAGAGGTCCGTGTAGTTTTCTGTCGAGTGTTGTTTCGTAAGGCCAGTGAGTTTGCCTCAGTGTATCATATTTGGGGCAGTCTTGAAGTATGTGCTCTGCAGTCTGGATGTGCCTATCCACATGTACACATGGCT
Organism: Arion vulgaris; assembly: GCA_020796225.1. Taxonomy (NCBI): domain Eukaryota; kingdom Metazoa; phylum Mollusca; class Gastropoda; order Stylommatophora; family Arionidae; genus Arion; species Arion vulgaris. Next base: position 10,484,655 of record CM036778.1, read on the forward strand.
GAATTTACAATCTTGAATTTTGTATACATGTGGCTGCGGAGTCGATTGTGTCCTGTTCTAAGGCGCAGAATGACAACTTGTTCTAATCTGCCCATATAATGGTAGTCGTCTTTTGTTGGTATTTGTGTCTCTCTGATTTAATCGTCCTTTTCTTTTGGAGGCATGTAAATGGCACATCCGGCTGCTCTCCTGCAGCACCTTCCTTGGCCAATCGGTCTGCTGTTTCATTTCATGGTATTCCACAGTGAGACGGTATCCACTGCAAGACGACCCTGCGATGCTTGGACAATTTAGACAGTAGGGTCTGTAGACCTGACAACTTTCTGGACTTGAATGCTTGGAGTGCTGATTTTGCATCTGTCAAATATACAACAGGTTGTGTAGATCAAGTCTGGTAGTCAACAGTTTCTCAGTTGTCTCCTTGATTGCCTGAACTTGTGCATTATAGTTATGATAAAATTAGAAATTATTAGACATAGTTGTCAATAAGAGACTAAATTAGAAATGAAAAATCAAAAAAAAGACTGGATGTGAAACCAGTCATCCAATTCATAAAAGAACAACACATTTAATGGTTTGGACACCTGATAAGAATGGCCTAGTATCCCTACCACAGAGAGCCACACAGAAAAAGTATAATGAGTACAAAGCAAGAGGAAGACCACGCAAAGATGGAGCGACGGCATCAAGAACAGCCTTACGAAAATGAATATCAACTTACAAAGTGACTTAAAACAAGCACACACAAGATCACTACTCCCCCTCCCCAACACTTCTATAAAGAAGTAAATGGTGGAAGAAAAGAAGAAAAAGTTGTGACAGAATTTCCCAATTGTTACTTTAATAACAAAGTAGAATGTTGAAATGAAATTAAAAAATATAACATTGTTGACAAGTAAATAATTGTTACCATTTCCTAATTGAAAATATGGAATGCGTATTCCTCTTGCAGATGAGTGATTGAGAAGAAGCTCAGCATTAGTTGAGTCCCAGAGTCCATCACTTCTCCAAAAGAAAATATTCAAATCAAACATCAGGTCCCAACCCACAGATTTTATAAAATCCGTGAGTATATCCCACTGTTTCCCTGCAAAATAAAAGTAACAGCAACTAGACATGGTAGGAACTAAGTAATTCAAGTACCCTGGAACATTTTTAACATCAGATGAAAGATGTAAAACAGAGATTAGAAGTAGAACAGCTCAAGCGAAAGCATCTTTTATGAAAATTAAAAACACACTATGCGTGAATTCACTACCAATGACACTGCGAAAACGAATACTCCAGTTTTATATTGAACCAATACTTATGTATGGCAGCGAATCATGGACAATCAATGAACAATCAATACGATCATTGGAAGCCACAGAGATGTGGTTTTACAGAAGAATGATAAATATTCCATGAACAGCGAAACAAACAAATGCTGATGTTTTAAAACAAGCCTGCACAAAAAGAAACATCAAAACAATAAGAATTAGACAATCAAGGTTCTTCGGACATATAATGTGAAGAGAAGGTTTAGAACATTTAGTAACGACAGGCAAAATTCAGGGAAAGAGAAATCATGGAAGAGAGAAGGTGAAGATGTTGGATGGTCTGACATCTTGGTTTGGCAAAAATCGACGTCAGAACTTCCTTTACTTTGCGTTCGGCCTAGACTGATGGACCAACTTTTATCATGAATTTTACTTGTTTTTAGGACTCCGTTCCTCCGACAGCTTCGTGAGCTCTGTGTGTTGTGGCCAGTACCTTTCCTATACCTAACGTTGACAGTCTTGCAAGACATGTTCTGCCGTCATGTCTGCATATTGCAGGCACAGGCTAGTTGTGCCAATTTTAAATTTATTGCAGGAGAGAGAGAGAGAGAGAGAGAAGGCGCGAGAGAAGAGCGAGAGATAGAGAGAGAGCGACAGAGAGAGGAGAGAGAGAGAGAGAGAGAGACGAAAGAGAGACGAGAGAGAGAGAGAGAGAGCGCGAGAGAGCGAGAGATAGAGCGAGAGGCGACAGAAGAGCAGAGAGAGAGAGAGAGAGAGAGAGTTGGCATTCAACAAATTCAACAAATTCAACAAATCAGGTTGGTTCCAATATTGGCGTTGGCAATGACACGTTATATAATAGGACTGCATCAGATCGACCAATGTCAAACATGGACAATGTCAAACATGGACAATGTCAAACATGGACAATGTCAAACATGGACAATGTCAAACATGGACAATGTCAAACATGGACATTCAAACATGGACAATGTCAAACATGGACAATGTCAAACATGGACAATGAATAAGAAACATACACATAAAATAGCAACATGCGAAATGAGATGTCTCCGCAAAGTCACCAACAACACAAGAATCGACAGAGTAACAAATACCAACATCAGAGAAAAGGTTGGAACAAGACCGGGCTTAAATTATATAGCGAAACAGAGAATGAAGTGGTTTGGCCACTTAGTAAGAATGCGAACAGACCAAACTGCCTATGAAGCTTTTAACAACAGAATATCAGGAAGGAAGGCGAGAGGAAGACCGAGAAAAAGGTGGATAGGTAACATAGTTGAATTCTGCCAGGGACTAAGAAAACCATCACACAAGTCACCAGAGAAGCGCAAGACAAATACATAAAACCACGACACTGGGTTAACAACCCGGTAACAATGTGCTGACAAAAGAAGAAGAAGAAGCACTTACTGGAAACCTGATATGTAGCTGGCAGACATAGTTGATGCCCTGCAAAATGGCTGACATGACGGCAGAACATGTCCTGCAAGACTGTCAACGGTTAGCAGGTATAAGGAAAGAGTCATGGCCACAACATACAGAGCTTCGCGAAAAGCTGTACGGAGGAATGGAGTCCCTTAAAACCACAGCAAAATTCATGATACAAAGTGGTTAATCAGTCTAGGCCGGGAACGCAAAGGAAACATCTTTATATCTGAGTATTGGTCTGCCCTGGTGCCTTTTCCCCTCCGAAAGTTCACGGAACAACATTTGTTTTGGTATGCGACAAGTTTCTATTATTCTCACATGCCCCAACCACCTTAGTCGTCTACTGCTGAGCATGCCCATGATGGAAGGCAGGTTTGTACGTTGCAGTACTTCAGAGTTGGTTATCTTGTCGTGCCACCTGATGTTCATAATCTTTCGGAGACATCGAAGGTGAAAGATGTTAAGTCTCCTCTCATGTCTTGAGTAGGCTGTCCATCTTTCTGAGCCATAGAGTAAAGAACTAATTACACGGACTCGATATGTTTGAATCTTCGTCTTCAATGTTAGTTTTGTGTTGTCCCACACTCGCTTTGATAGTTTGCCGAATGTAGTAGCCGCGCTCCCTATACGAGCGTTGATTTCTTCATCAGGAGAAAGGCTGGCAGAGACCATGGACCGAAGATAGCAACATTTTTAACTGTTGTTGGATGGTTACAATTTAAGGTGATATTTGTTGTGTTACCTCCAGTAAATGTATAATAGCGGTCCCAAGCTACTTGGATTACTTTGGGGGAGCTGGGAACTACCCAACTCCATCCCACTCCCAACTCCCAGCTCCCAACTCCCAGCTCCCAACTCCCAGCTCCCAACTCCCAGCTCCCCCTTGGTGGTCCAGGTCACTACCGTTTCGCCTCAGACGTTGCCTCCTAATCAATTACAGATTTATAATTCACAATTTTCAAAAACTTAGTGTGAAAGTGTACAGAAACAGTGAGTGTAGAACTGCAAGTGTACAGAAACTGCATGTCAAACTAAGTGTACAGAAACTGCCAAGTGTACAGAAACTGCCAAGTGTACAGAAACTGCCAAGTGTACAGAAACTGCCAAGTGTACAGAAACTGCCAAGTGTACAGAAACTGCCAAGTGTGAAACTCAGGTACAGAAACTGCCAAGTGTACAAAATAAAAGTGTACAGAAACTGTGAAAGTGTACAGAAACTGTGAGAGTGTACAGAAACTGTGAGAGTGTACAGAAACTGTGAAAGTGTACAGAAATATGTACATTTCAAATTTACCTTTCATTATTATCCGGCTAAGAGGGTCAAGTTTGCTTGCGTGACCCTGTTGTCGACGTGTCCTCCTAGATGGACTGAATGTCAGCATGTCCGCGGAGGTTCCACCAAGTCGAAAATCACAAGGAGAAAGTGCTGAGGCCAAATTCTTAAACTTTGGTGTGCTAGAACATTCGAAATCAGTTTAATAATAATATATCGGTTCACTGCAAACAACAGATGGAAATGGAATGAAGAAAATTAAAAGAAGAACATTGCCTGCCTGGTCAACAAATGGTTATCTTGGCACTTGGAAAGCAAAGGGTTGCTTATGGCACAACAAGGAGGCTTTCGGAAATACAGATCCACAGAGGATCAAGTAACGTACATTGTCCAGGAAATCGAGGATGGTTTCCAAGAAAATAAACAGACACTGGCGGTCTTGGTAGATATGGAGAAGGCATTTGACACAGTCTGGAAAGAAGGCTTAAGGCTGAAACTCCTCACCCTCGGCGTAAAGGGAAGAATGTACAATTGGCTTGATAAATACCTAGAGAACAGAAAAGCAAGAGTTCAGGTTCAGGGGTACAAAAGCATGAAGGCCACATTGGAGCAAGGAGTCCCCCAAGGAGGTGTGCTCTCACCGGCTCTCTTTCTAATCTTCGTAAATGACATTGCGACATTCCTCCCAGAGCGAGTACACTCTGCCATGTATGCCGACGATCTGGCAATATGAGCGAGAGAAGAGTCAATGCCCACAGCAAAAATCGACTGCAAGCTACGTTAAATAACCTTGAAGTGTTGTCAGCAAAGTGGAATATGAAAATAAATCCTTCAAAGACCACTTACACTGTGTTCTCCCAGAACAACAAGGATTATAAGATAAAGCTTAAAGTCAATGGGCAGAACCTTCCGGAGTGCAAAACCCCAACGTACCTAGGAGTCACACTCGACAGAAAGCTGACTTGGTGCACCCAGATCTAAAATACTAGGCAAAAGCGAGGCATAGGCTAACAATGATGCGTAAACTCGCAGGTTCCACGTGGGAGCAAACGCCAGAATTCTCAAGACACTTTACTCTGGTAGAGTGCGACCAATCCTAGAGTACGGTATGGCAGCGTGGAGCAATTCGTCTAACAAGCAAGCAATGCGTCTAACAAGCAATTTGCAAAAGTGAGCAACAGTCAGAACCGGGCCATGCGCATAATCACTGGAGCCATGAAGTCCACGCCCATCAAGGCGATGGAGACAATCTCCGGCATCCAACCAATGACTGATCGAAGGGACAAAAAGTATTAGTACTTGCGGAAAAACTCAAACGGCTCGAATCTCATCCAATGCATGAAAGAATGTATGAATTCGGAAAGTGGAGAATACAAAGATCTAACTTCGTTAGAATCTCTAAGGCACTGACCATAGACCATCCAGTCCTTTCCAAATGCAAAGCCAAACCAATCCCGGCAATCGACAAGTGCCCGCCATGGAAGACCACAATGCCAGAACTAATGGAATCAATCCCAGGCATACTGAACAAAAGGGACCAAACAAACCTCGACAGAAAAACTGCAGCAGAAGAGCACATAGAATCAGAGTACCCTGAAAATGAGTGGACGCACGTCTACACGGACGGATCGGCAAATAACGCAATAAGCGATGGCGGAGGGGAAATGGTGCTTAAAATCTCAAAAAAAATCACGGTCAAGAAAGCGATTGCCACAGGCAAATACTCGAATAAATACAGAGCAGAGGCAGAGGCAATCAAAGAGGCGGCCGAAATGATCTTGGAGAGAAGAAACACTACACGCAACAAGGTTGTGATATTCACCGATGCTCTATCGGTCATCACGGCACTCAAATGCGTTGGCAAAACTGAGATGAATGAGCTCAAAATTTCCCTCGCTGAACAAACGAGTTCACTCAAACGCACCGTCATCCAGTGGATACCGTCACACTGCAACGTTAGGGAAACGAAGCAGCCGACAAGCTAGCCAAAGAGGGCGGGCGACTACCTCAGACTGATCTCGAGATCAGTTATGAGGAAGTCAAAACAACCATCGGTTCGCACTATAGAAGCAAATGGGCAAAAGACCACTCTCAGTACACAGACAGTGACGGATACTAATAATAGCCGTCCATCGCAAGCGATGATGACAACAATCTCAGACGTGTACTGTTGCACCTCTCTGGTGTGTGCGGAGGTGACTGTAGAGTCCAATCCTAGAACAGAATACCCGACCACAGGTGGGGCATACATGATCAAGGTTAGACATGTGTGTGTTGTGTGCTCTGTCTTTCGCGCTGCTCGTTTTCTCTGTGACTCAACAATACGATGATTCTCAGCTATTCGGGTTCCTCTTTTGTTGTTACAGCGCCACATTTGGCGATCTTGCGCAAGGGATTCCCAGAACGTATTGTCTATATCGAAGCATTTCAGAGACACTTTAAGAGTGTCTTTAAAGCGTTTTTCTGTCCACCAGCTAAACGTCTGCCCCTTCAAGCTCGCCATACATCATCTGTTTTGGGATGCGTTTATCAGGCATTCGAGCAACGTGACCGACCCATCTCAGTTGGGCCTTCTGCAACAGGGTGTTGACGCTTGGGATCTTTGCTCTTGTGAGGACTTCGCTGTCTGGAATTTTGTCCTGCCAGTTTATTTTTAGTATTCTGCGTAGACAGCTTGTGTGAAATGGTTTAATTTTCTTGCGTGTCTGCTATACACTGTCCATGTCTCGCTTGCGTACAGCAGCGTGGTTAGCACTATGGCCTGGTAAACTTTCAGCTTTGTGACTATGCTTATCCCCTTCCGTTCCCACACAGTGACACAAGAACAAGTTGCCATACTTCGCCTCCGCACCGGACACAACAAGCTCAGAGCCCACATGTTCCATAAATTTAAAATCGGCACAACTAGCCTGTGGCCCTGCAAAATGGCAGACATGACGGCAGAACATGTCCTGCAAGACTGTTAACGGTTAGCAGGTATAAGGAAAGAGTCATGGCCACAACAAACAGAGCTTCGCGAAAAGTTGTACGGAGGAACGGAGTCCCTTAAAACAACAGTAAAATTCATTATAAAAATGGGTTCCCAGTCTAGGCCGGGAAGCAGAAGAAGAAGAAAAGAAGAACACCAGCCTGACTTCTCACAACGATGAACCGACCGATCGGTATATACAAAAACATGATCATCCCTTACATTATCTTCTATCAGCTGCTTAACTGTGAGCTCAGTCTTCATCTTTGTTTCGACAAGATCTATAGACGACATTCACTCATACCGATACCTGCCATTTTATATCTTATGAAGCACCGACTTAGCATTAACAAGCAGTTAGAAGACAGAATTGATGCATTTGAGATGTGGATATATGAAGAATAGGCAGAGTTTCATGGACAGAGAAACAGACAAATAACAAGTTTTAGGAAAACTAGGCATGAAGAAACAATTATTAAGAGAAATAAAATTCAGACAAGTAAAGTATTTTGGGCACATAAAAGACATGACACCATGATAAAACATTTACTAGAGGGGAAAGTTGAGGGGAAAGAGCAAGAGGAAGACAGAGAGATTAGTGGGAGGAAAACTTTAAGAAATGGACAGGTTACAGTCTGGCAGTGTGCAACACCAAGACGAAAGACAGAGGATGCTGGAGATTCATTGCAGTTAACCTTCGATGTGGAGACGGCACCTGATGATGATGATGAAGCATCGACTGAAAGTCAAAGACAATAACGACCCCCGTAAACTTATTTCAAGAGAGACAATGGAGGGCAGCAGTAGCTGCAGAATAGAGTAAAGATAGAAAAAGAGTATAAAACCTGACTAATATATACTACTAATATATGACCTGACTAATATATGACCTGACTAATATATTTGGCAATAACTGTCTAACGACATTTATTTATAATTGCTTTCTACATTTCAATTACTTGTAAATCACACTGAGTGATATATTCAATTTATTGATACGTATTTTAAACCAATATACAACATAACGAACAATAAACAATCACTTGGAAGACACAGATGTCGTTTAAATATACAATCAACACTTAATGCAAGTAAATAATATTGCGATGGAGATCGGAGCCCCTATGGACATGTTCGGAGTGCAGTGAAAATATTTCAAACTGAAACTGAAATAATATTTTTAGTAGAAACTTTTATGTCATTTGAAATATCTCAACAAAACGTGGTAGATATCTTCCACTTCTTAAAAACAGGGTTTAAAAGCTGAAGGATTGACTTCATTGGACCGAGTTTTGTCCCATATGGATCAGTCTCTCTCCGCAGAAATTTCAAGCCACCTGTCGAGTGTATTGCACAAAGCACGAACTCCGTAGCTTCGGCAACAATCCAAGGGTCTCTGGAAAAACTGCACTCGTGAACAGAATCCGTGGTCCGGATTCGAACCCACGACCTTCGATTTACAAGGCAAAGGGCTTAACCACTCAGCCACAGAGACCCCCCCTATCCACTTCTTTGTGAACGGTTTTGTTTTTCTTTTCTCCAATCCTGTTTTGCTTCACGACGTCAGGATAAGAAGAGATTTCTAGAACGAGCCCTTGTGTGTGCTTCGTAAATACTGTCTTTCGTCGCTTCTGTTATCGCTGAGGTCCATCTTTTGGGTGGCTGATCTTTTGCGTTGTATCCATTCTATCGGAACAACATTGCTCTTTGAGGTGCACTGTCTATTGGTAATATGCTTATGTGGCCGAACTATTTAATTTGTTGTTTCTTGATGAAGTCTAGTACTGATGCTGTGCCCATTTTTCTCCTGATATCTTCATTTCTAAACCGGTCTCGTTTTGTTACCCCCAGCATTCTGCGTAGACACTTCATCTCTGTGATGATTAGTTTTCTTCTATCATTTGATGTCAGCGTCCAGGTTTGGCACTGGTAGCATAATATAAGATTGTGTTGAACATTGCACTTTTTGTATTCATGGTGATATTTATGAATTTTAAAATTGTTTACATGTTCATAGTGACACATGTTAGCATTTTAAATTTGTTTGCTTGTTCATGAAGACATGTTTGCGATCGGTTTCGTATGCTTCTCTAAACTATGAGATGGGTTCACTCTATGAAGATTCATGTCAGTTTCATGTCAGTTGTAGTTCACTGTGAGTTTCCCATGGCTTGCTCTGTAAGCTTCGTTCACGAGATCATATCAAGTGCGGGAGCGAAATGGGATAAGCGTACCCATAACGCTTAAATTTACCAGGCCATAGTGCTAACCACGCTGCTGTACGCAAGCAAAACATGGACAGTGTTTAGCAAACACGCAAAAAACTAAACCACTTCGACACAAGTTGTCTACGCAGAGTTCTAAAAATAAACTGGCAGGATAAAATTCCAGATAACGATGTCCTCAAAGAGCAAAAAACGTACAAACAAAGTACTATAGTTTTACAAAATACAGAAACAGTGACAATAAACAGCATCGTTTCGATCCTGTTGTGTCGTTTGCTTGATAAAGGCCTTTTGGTCGAAACGTTGCTGTTTATTGTCACTGTTTCTGTATTTTGTAAAACTATAGTACTTTGTTTGTACGTGTTTCGCTATTTACCAAGTTTTACTGCAGTCTTCCCCTATTTCGATATTCCTCAAAGAGCAAAGATCCCAAGCGTCAACTTCGTTGCAGAAGGCCCACATGAGATAGGTCGGTCACGTTGCTATGATGACTGATAAACGCATCCCCAAACAGTTGATGTATAGCGAACTTGAAGGGGGCAGACGTTCTGCTGGTGGACAGAATAAACACTTTAAAGACATTCTTAAAGTGTGTCTGAAGTGCTTAGATATAGTCATCACGTGCTGGGAATCCCTTGCACAAGATCGCCAAATGTAGCGCTGTAATAACACAAGAGGAACCCGCATAGCTGAGAATCATTGCGCCATTGAGGCACAGAGAAAACGAGCTGCGCGAAAAGACAGAGCACACAACACACACGTGTCTTCTTCTTCTTCTTCGATCGTTCTAGGCCTGTTTTAATCATTCTCTTTGTGATATCTTCTTCTTCGATCGTTCTAGGCCTGTTTTAATCATTCTCTTTGTGATATATAAACAGCCAAACATCAGAACGTGATGTACGTGCACCAACCTTCAACACCTATTTGAACACAGTTGCTCATCCTTCGGTGGGGTGTTCGATTTCAGCCAGCTATTGTGTGCGGATTCGCTTCTCCGCTAGCCTTTGACTGTCCCCAGCCAGACACACAAGGCAGTGGGCTGCTATTTCTTTCAGGGCAGCGACCCTTAGACGGCCTGCCCTCCCGGGCTTATGAGCGCCATCTTCCCAGCAAACCGGTCGTTTTAATGAACACCTTGGTTTGCCGCCCGTTCAGGTTTGTTTATGGTTTTCTCCGCTAGCCTTTGATTGTCCCCAATCAATCTACAAGGCAGCAGTAGTTCCTTGCGAGCGGGAACGCGCACTGGGCTTACCTCTTCTGGGCATTCCAGTTATTTTGCACATTTGGGTAGGACACACACCCGGTGCAACGCTGCCGCTGCCGCACTTGCACTGGTTTGCTTCTGCCGGGCTTCCCAGTTCTGCTCATATGGTTGGGACGCACACCCTCTTGCCTGCAATGATCGCTGCTGCATCGCTTGCTTTGCCGGTCTGCCCCTCGATGGAGCCCACTATTGTGCTCTTTCTGCCCTGGTGCCTACCTCACCATTTTCGTCAATTCCAACTGGGCTTTTCGACTTCGACGGGGCAAGGTCGAGTTCGTCCCTTGATGACCTTGTACAACTCGATTCGACTCCCAGCATACTCATCGGCCCCTGAGCAGTGCCTCCGTGGGAAAGCAAGAGAGATAGAGAGTAGTAGTGACTCAAGAGAGAGCATGCGTGTCAACATCCGACGAATTCGATGATTTTGATTCGTCCGGGAGAGTTGGGCATTGATAGTCACTCTGGGAGTTCGCTCGTCTATGTTGATAACAGTGTCATCCGTCGAGGTGATGACATTGTTATCAAACCCGCCGACAAAGGCGGAGCTATAGTCGTCTGGAGCAAAGATCTTTATCTTCAGGAAGGTGAGAACCAACTGCGTGACACTCAGTTTTATAAAACCAACCCTACTGATGTTACTCTGTCTAATAATAATAAGGTTTGTGAAGTCATTAAGAACTTAATTACCACGAACGACCTTCCTACTGGTGCATCATCACTCTGTGTGATCGATAGCTGTTTGGGTAAACCCGCCTTTTATATGCTCCCAAAATTCATAAACTCTACAATCCCGGTAGGCCTATCGTTTCTGCTTGCTCTTGCCCTACGGAACACATCTCGAGTATCTTTAATCCCATAGTCACCACAGTCCCGTCATTTTTAAAGATACGAACCACGCTTTGTCTGTCTTTTCTTCCGTTGAGTTGCTACCCGAGCCGTCTCTTCCTCCTTGATGTGTGCTCATTGTACACTTCTATACCTCATCATGACGGCCTTAAAGCTCTCCAGTTCTTTCTCAATAGGAGAACTAATCCACTTGTGTCAACTTCTGCTCTCCTTCGTCTTGCGGAACTAGTTCTCACTCTTAACTCCTTTCAGTTTAATGACAAATTGTTTGAGCAGATCAGTGGGGTTGCCATGGGTACTAAAATGGGACCTAGTTATGCTTGTCTATTCATGGGTTATCTTGAACACCTAGTATGGACTACATATGATGGCCCCCTTCCGTCTGTCTATCACATATACATTGATGACTGTATTGGCATTACTGATATGCCTGAAGCCGATTTGTCACGCTTCATTAATTTCATTAATGTTTTCAACCCTTCTATTCGTTTTACTTCTCACATCTCCACTACTTGTGTCAACTTTCTTGACATTACTATCTCCATACGCCTATCCACTACCACTACATCAGTATATTTCAAGCCTACTGATGCACATAGTTTTCTCCTTTATACTTCTTCCCATCCCTTGTCGTGACTCTTTGCCATTCTCACAGCTCTTGCGCCTTCGTCGCCTTTGTAGCGAGGACGATGATTTTCTTGAGAGAGCTCGCAAGATGCTTGATTTCTTTCGCAGGCGCCTATACCCGGAGAGGGTGCTTGTCTGGGCTATGCACCGAGTTCAGAAAATCACTCGCCAGCAGGCCCTCACCAGCCAGCATAGGACCACTAACTCTGATAGAGTAAAACTTATCTTAACTTTCCACCCCATAGTTCACTGGTGAAAAATGTTTTATTCCGTCATCTGTCTATCCTTAAGTCAGATCCTGAGACCCTTCTGTCTTCCCCACCTATCCTGTGGTGGCTTACAGACGGACAGAAGTCTTAAGGATATGTTGGTACACAGTCGCCTTAAGTCAAATATCCAGACTCATTTTGGCACTGTTCAGTGTAGCCGTCGGCGTTGCAACACGTGTGCTTATGTGATACAGACGCGTACTGTATCTTTCCTTTAGCCACGTTTCTTATTGACGATGGTTTCACATGCGAGTCCCGTAATCTTATCTATGCCATTATCTGTAAGCGGTGTAACAAGGCTTATATCGGCGAGACAGGCAAGAGGCTCAGTGACCGATTCGCCCAACACTTGCGCGATATACGCCAAATTATGTGACCCCTGTAGCCACCCATTTCAATGATACTGACCATTTAGGAGCTCACGATGTACAGGTCACAGCCATCCGATTGTGTTCCTCGCAGTCGATTTGATCTGGAGAATCGGTTGATTTATTTGTATAGTACCTTGCGACCACATGGGCTCAACGTATTACATTCCAATGCTTCTTAGTACTTAGTAACACCATAGAATATGACAAACAGCTCAACTTAGCATTCATAGACCAAGAAAAAGCCTTTGATAGAATAAACAGAAACAAACTATGGACCATACTAAGTGAATATGGAATTCAGGGCCAACTATTAGACAATATTAGAGCGCTATACCAAAAATGCTCAAGCGTAGTACGAACAAGCGACGGCCTGACAGACGAATTTGAATTATCATCAGGAGTAAGGCAGGGATGTGTGCTTTCGCCTATACTTTTCAATATTTACATAGACAGGATAACGCAAGAAACCAAGACAGATAACAACCTCGATAACAACTACAATTTAATAAACGAACTACTCTTTGCAGATGATCAGAGTATAATTTACAACAACGAACACAAACTTCAACAACACATAAATGCCCTGCAAGCCACATGCGAAAAATATGACATGAAAATTAACACCTCCAAAACAGAAGTCATGACAATAAGCAGGTCAACAGGTCAACTAAATATACACGTGAATAATGTCAAAATACAACAGACTCCAGAATTCAAATATCTCGGGAGTATATTCACAGCAGATGGAAAGATGGACAGAGAAATCGAGACTAGATGCCAGAAGGCAAATGCAGTGACATACCAACTGTCACCACTATTAAAACATCCAAGCATTAACACGGCAGTCAAACGACAACTGATAAACTGCATATTTATTCCAACTTCTGCTATCAGTGCCAAACATGGCCCCTGACTAAGACACAAGAAAGAAAGATTACAACATGTGAAATGAGATGTCTACGAAAAGCTGTCAACGTTACAAGGCGAGATAGAGTGAGAAACGAGAATATCAGAAGCATCGTTGGTACTATACCATGCATACAGTACATCGAGAAGCAAAGATTCAAGTGGTTCGGCCATTTAATGAGAATGGAACCACATTTACTACCATCACGTGCCTATAATAATCGACACTCAGGGCGCAGAGCACGAGGCAGGCCAAGAACAAGATGGATAGATAACATTTCAGAGTCCCTGCGAAAGTATGGACTGACAACGTCAAGCCCAACACACCTGGCACAAGATAGAAACTAACTCTCCCCACGTCGCTTCACGGCAAATGTGGTTAAGATAAGATAAGATAAGATAGTACTTTCTCTTCCCATGCTTTGTAATCTATATGGGTATATGTTGAATGTATTCAAGTTATATATTTACTAGATTTTTCATTGTTTCTCTTACGTTCTATTTCTAGTTTTTATGTGTGTTTTTTGTGTTACATTTATTTCGTTATTCGTTTTTATTCCCAGATTATCGTTTTTATTTCCAGATTTTCATTGGAAACGTTTGTTTTTGGTCGTCCATTTGTTTTTTCAAATTTGTCACTCCTGTTGTTCGTTTGCTTGATAAAGGCCTTGTTGGTCGAAACGTTGCTGTACTGTCATTGTTTTTGTAATTTGTAAAACTACAGTACTTTGTGATTACGTGTTTTGCCAATCAAATAGTTTTACTGCAGTCTCATCTATTTTGTGAACATCAGGCATGACTACCTTTGCATCTCTACTTTCACCAGAGTAGCTCTCCCGATCCCTGCCCCCTTAGCCACACCGGAACCTAAGTCTGTTTCCAGGGTCATCACGTGGAGGTCGGGGCAGGGTCTTGTAGCCGCCCCACGCTAACCTTGGCTCATGTTACCACCATGACCTCATGAGCCTTTGACCCCACACACATGTCTAACCTTGATCATGTATGTTCACCTGTGGTAGGGGATTGTGTTATAGGATTGGACTATACAGTCACCTATGCACACGCCAGTGAGTGCAGCAGCACACGTCTGAGACTGTTGTCATCATCGCTTGCGATGGACGGCTATTATATTACTCTTATTATTAACTTAATTATTGTGAATTTTTTTCTTCAAGTTTCAATTAAAAAAGTGTAATAAAAATCTTACTACTAAGAGTTTACATATTCCCATTGGCAATGTATGGACATTTAACAAGGTAGTGGGAAAAGATGAATATGTTCTTTTAAATATAAGTGTTACAGAAGAGTGCTCCGTATATCATGGACAGAGAAGAGAACAAATAGATCTATCCAGAAAGAACTCAAAATCAAAGATAACTGGTTAATGCTACAAATATGAAAGAGAAAATTGAGATATTTTGGACATATAAAAGAAATGAGAGAATTAAAGTATTTTTGCTATATAGAGACACATAAGAGACACGAAGTGAAGAGACACGAAGTGAAGAGACACGAAGTGAAGAGACACGAAGTGAAGAGACACGAGTGAAGAACGAAGTGAAGAGACACGAAGTGAAGAGACACGAAGTGAAGAGACACGAAGTGAAGAGACACGAAGTGCAACACGAGACGGCGAACATGATATGGGGCATCCTGGCAAAGAGGAGAGAGGAAGACCACGGAGAAGATGGATTCAGGATGTAACTGGTGGTTTGAGCATGAAGGCTACAGAGGCGGGGCAACTGGTCTATGAGTGAGAGAAGTTCCAAAGGATTGTTGGAGTGGTAATGTTCTGCTCAGGACAATATATTTGATGATGAATAAATACCATTGTTAATCAATATTTAACATCACTTTCTAGCTTTAAATGTTATGTTATGTTATGTTATGTTATGTTATGTTATGTTATGTTGTTATGTTATGTTAGCATCGACGTCATGGCACAATGGGCATTCTTATTCGTGCTTTGTCTTCCACCGCAGCAGCCATCTCAAAGTCCATTTGCTCACTGTACCCATGAAAATTAAAATCGTGGCATATCCCTTACAGGACGTAGCCATCAATCACAGCAAACGAGTCGTTGATTTTCTAGGCGCCACTTATACGCTTAGTAGTATGCCATTGCTTTCTGAACGGTGAGGTCTATTTTTGCCTTTTGTAAAAATGCCCACGGAAACGAATTTACTTACAAATTTGCCCACCGTGGGGTTTGAACCAGGTACGCTTGGGTTTGTGATCGAGTTCACTACCGCTTGAGCTACAGACGCTCACCCATGAGAAGTTGATTAGTATACCATCTCTCTTTACCACGAAGACGACACTGACTGGCTGGTCCAAATGTAACTCCTAATTCTTGCATTCCTTCCACTGTCTGAGACTCACCCATATCACATAAATGAGTGCGCACCACATTGATGGCATCGACTCTGTCGATACTTCTGCCCGTTTGAGTTAGGGTATTATTTGCCAGCAAATTAACACACTCGTTACCTTGCACTCCAGCATGTCCAGGTATGTACGTCCAAGTCATTTTCTTGAGGTGTGATCTCCAAATGCTGTCCACACATTCCACGCCCAGACTTCCAGATTCAATCCTTTGAAGCTTATTCATCGAGTCTAATATGATAATCGTTTACCTGTTATGTTATATTATGCGGTCGACGTCATGGCACATTGGGCATTCCCATTCGTGCTCTGTCCTCCGTTGCAGCAGCCATCCCAAAGTCCATTTGCTCACAGTACCCATGGAAAGTTGATTACTATATCTTCTCTCTCTACCACGAAGACGACACTGTCTGGCATGTCCAAAATTAACGCCTAATTCTCGAACTCGTTCCAGTGTCTGAGACCCGCCGATGTCACACAATTGAGAGCTTACCGCATTAGTATCGGCTCTATCCATACTTCTGCGCACTTGAGTCGGGGCACTGTTTGCAAGAGAGTCAGCACGCTCTTTACCTCGCACTCCAGCATGTCCAGGCGTGTACAGCCAAGTCATTTTCTTGAGATGTGATCTCGGAATGCTGTCCACCCATTCCTCATGCATACTTCCAGATGCAATCAGTTGAAGCATAATCATCGAGTCTGATATGATGATCGTATGGTAACCTGTTGCTCAGCCACCCATGACAGAGTCCTGGAGGCAGCGGTGGCTCCATATTCATGCTCGATGTCGTTGTCTCAAAAGCCCCGCTTACCTGTGTCCCTAATTGCTGAAAATGTTCTTAATCCGGAACGACTTCACATAGTGAGAAATGACGGATAGTGTAGTCATACTCTTAGACAAAGATTATAAAGCCCAAATATACGGCAAAAAATGATACTTAAAGAGCAATGAACACACGAAGCAACCGAAAAGTGACCGTTCCTATGACCAGTCCTAGTATTGTTGTAAATGTTCCTAAACCGGAGCGACCACGCCCAGTCAGATTATTTGCAAAGTAGTAAATGCTCTTTGTTGTAGATTCAAGCCAAAATATTAGTTTAGTTTAGTCGTCGGATCACCATCATTGCACGTCGAACCAATTAGTCCATAAGTGCTCCGATCTCTCCCTCAATATGTCCATCAGCGTGTGGCGACTAATGACACCGGTTCTTTGTTAGTTTACAATTCTTCTTTGTCTGCAGCATAGCGTTCTTGTCGAGCTACACCACACTTAACTTTGAGTTCTTGCAGTCTGGTTAGTGTTGTAGATTCACCGCTATTACGTGAATCATGTACACGTCCTCTCTCCCTTAGGGAATTTATATCATCTTGGTCTATTGCTCACCCGCTTTGTACAACAGCCATACCTGCAAGCCTGTCCGCACGTTCATTCCCCTTTACACCTGCATGTCCTGGCACAAAAGAATGATCAAAATAATCGAGAAGAAAGAACGAAACAAAGAAACAAACACATTATGGTTACTATAATATTCAAATTACCTCTTCCATTTGGTTGCCATTCGATCGTTGTCAGTCGCAATACTCAGAAATCTGACATCGGTGGTATTTAAACTTGAAGTAAGGCTGACGATAATTTTGTATGTAGCATCGGTTGAGATTTCTCGAGACACTACTTCAGTATTGCTTGGTACTTCGCCGGTGCAACAGTAGATAACCAATGTTTGTAGAAGCAAGTATTGTAAAAGCATCTTCATTGTATTGTTCACTCTCTAATGTTGTTGAAGTTTTCTTGTAGTAGTTTTTCTTTGTTTTCAATCAAATTGGAATGATTACGGTAATCTGTAAATATAAAATAGTAAAGATACTTGACAAGAACGGTATTTATACTTAACTTGTCTTCGTTATTATTTATAGCAGGGGTAGTAAATCTTCAGCCCGCAATCCTGATCAGGCATGCGAGGGGTTTCTATGTAGCCCGCAATGATAATCCAAGCTAAACACATTCAGGCCCAGGAAATAATTTACTGCTACCATCTATATATTCATTTAAGTTCGCATTGGAACCTAATATATTTGAAACAAAAGTTTCGAAAGAATTCTTGATAGAAATGGAAACGAAAGTGGAACATATTTCAAATTTCTGCGATGCAATCAGTATTATAGAGTCAATGAGAGATTCGCGAACAAAGAGAAATTACATGCAAGCTCGTGTAACTGTCATCATCATAATCTCATAGTTTGTCCTGACCAGAACTTGTCACCTAAAAGTATTTTGAAATTTCTCTTTTAGACCAGATGTCCCGCATCTGCAGCGGTCATGTTCAAACCATCAGTTGCATCCTGAATCCATCCCCTCCGTGGTCTTCCTCTTCTCCTCTTTTTCCGGGAGGTCTTTTTCCATGAAGGTATTCTCCAACCCTTCGTATCTTTTTATACTTCAATTTTCTCGTTCTTATTTGTATCATCATCCAGTTTTCTTTAATTGTGAGTTCTTTCTGTATATATCTATTTGTTCTCTTCTCTGTCCATGATATACGGAGGACTTTTCTGTAACACTTAAAATCAAAAGCAGACATGTTTTTCCATGGCTTGTTTAAATGTCCATGTTTTACACCCATACGTTGCCACTGGGAATCTACTTGCTCTTAGTATTACGTATAAGGGTGAGAGAGGAATATATATAATATATATATACTGTACTGTACACACAAAAGACAGAAGTCATGACTATAAACAGAGAACATAAAGATATAAACATATGAATAAATGACCAAACACTAAAGCAGGTGAGAGAATTCAAATACCTCGGAAGTATCTTCACGTCTGATAGTAGACTGGACAGAGAGATTGAAACTAGAATCCAGCAAGCCAACAACATTACATACCAACTCTTACCCCAAGCTTGAAACACACAGCAATTCCTGTAGAGACTAACAGAGAGATTATAAATGTAATCTTCATACCAACACTGTGCTACCAGTGCCAAAATTGGGCACTGGCAAAAGAACAAGAAGGGAAAATTACCACCTGTGAAATAAGATTCTTGAGGAAAGCAGTAAATAAAACAAGAAGAGACCATATAAGAAATGATGAAATTAGAAGAACAGTCTGAACAACGCCTGATATTACATTCATTAAAAACAGAGACCAAATGGTTTGGCTACTTGGTGAGAATGAACCCGAATACACGTTGCAAGAGCGTACAACCTGAAAATGGAATCATCACGAGGAAGAGGCAGACCAAGAAAAGATGGATTGATGAAGTTACAGACATCTTAAAACTTCACAATACCACAGCACATCAAGCAACCGAGTGTGCACTTTCTCGGAAACCGATCATCAGTTAAACCTGCTACGCCTTACGGCAAAATAAAAATAAAGACACTAGAAAGAAAATAAGTAAAAATAACCAAATTGTGAAAAGAAAAAAACCAGATAACTTGTCACTTATAGCATCAAAAGTTGACTGCAGATAAGCTATGAAAAAACAAATATAATGAAGACACCTATGGCAAGTAATGCAGATATCACCCTAGAATCTAAAATGATAACAATTACAGAGCAGTTCACGTATTTAGGGTAGAAATTTTGATTACATTGGAAATAAAACAAATTTGTAAGAAAAAGATCGGAGCACACATGGTTACTCACAGAAAGAATGAACATGTTACTCACAGTAAAAGAGATCGAAGCACAATGTTTATTTCTTACAAATACAAAGAAGATCATGAACAACATGGTTACTCACCAAAATGGAATATGATCCTAAATGAATCAATTATTTTAGAATTTAAGCTGCAATTGTTTTGTTTTGTTATTTTAAAAAATAAATTTGATGAACGATACTTATATTGTAACTAGACATTGTTATCACAAGCCAACAGAATAGGAAATAATATACTAAGAATTGAACAAGAATAGTATACGCTTATATATTCATTTAGTGATAATTTGATAATGAAAATAATTACGGCTTAGTCAGCGGCACAAAGACAATCTGAACGGACAAAGTGGTGCTTGTTGCGTCATTTGGTAATTATTGTGTTAATTATTGGACTTAATTTAATTGGTATATATATATATATATATATATATATATATATATATATATATATATATATATATATATATATATATATATATATATATATATATATATACATTTGGGCGGATTAGCATAACCCACAAGTGTTTGCCTATTGACACGGTCACAAGAGGGCGTGGTGTTCAATCCCTCACTTGATGTTTCACACGTGAGAAAAGGAATTGACCCTCCTAATTCCTGCACATTATGGTGTGGCCATTAGAAAATGTGAAATAACTGTTCATAGCACGAGGTTTGAAATAACAACGGGACATTATTTTCAAATATATATATATATATAAATATAGTGAGTGTCTGTAGCTTCACTGGTAGTAAGCTCGATCACAACCAAAGCGTACTTGGTTCAAACTCCATGGCGGGCAAGTTTGGAAGCAAATTAATTCTCTTGAATTTTTACAAACGATAAAAATAGACCTCACCGTTCAGAAATCAATTTCAAACTACTCAACGTATAAGTGGTGCTAGAAGTCATGTAAAGAATATACCATAATTTGTATTTTCTTTCATTTCATATATATGACCTTGTTCAGCGTTACAGACGGTTATTTGGTCAATGTTTTACTGTGACAACTTCTGAGTTTTAGCTTGTCTCTCTTGTCGTTCAGCTCATACATAAGTCTCTTCTCAAAAGACACTTCGCCCTTGCTCAATATCGCTTTCCACGTAACTCTGTCATCAGCTAGTTTTTCCCATGTGCTGCGACCTATAGAAAAGTTCTTCATTGAGGCCTTGCAGACATCTTTATATCTGAGCAGTGGTCTGCCCTGGTGCCTCTTACCCTCCGAAAGTTCACAGAACATCATTTGTTTTGGTATGCGACAATTTTCGATTCTTCTCACATGCCGCAACCATGGTTTACACGTTGCAATACTTCAGAGTTGGTTATCCTGTCGTACCACCTGATGTTCATAATCTTGTGGAGACATCAAAGCTGAAAGATATTGAGTGTCTTCTTGTGCCTTAGGTAGGTTGTCCATGTTACTGAGACATATAGTAATAAACTAATTACACAGGCTCGATATATTTGAATCTTCGTCTGCAAATGTTAGTTTCGTGTTGTCCCACGCTCGCTTTGATACTTTGCCAAATGTAGTAGCCGCACTCCCTATACGAGCGTTGATTTTTTCATCAAGAGAAAGGCTGGCAGTGACCATGGACCCAAGATAGCAGAATTTCTGAACTGGTGTTAGATGGTTACCATTTAAAGTGATATTTGTTGATGTCTTATTTCCCTGACATAAAAGAACCATTTTGGTGACACTTATAGTCAGAGAAAATAGGTCGCATGCCTGTGACAAATTATTGATTAGGCATTGCAGTGTAGTCTCACTGTGGGCGACTAAGGCAGCATCGTCAGCGAAAAGGAGGTCCTTGAGAAGTATTTCCGTCGTTTTTGTCTTGGCTCTTAAGCGAGCCAAGTTAAACAGTGAACCATCAGATCTAGTGCGGATGAAAACATCACCATCAGCGTCCCTGAAGGCATGGTATAAATGGACTTCGAAGAAGATGGCAAAGAGAGTGGAGACAAGGACACAGTCCTGCTTTACTCCACTTTTAACTTCGAAGCTATCAGATGTACTGCAATAGAACTGCATGCTTTTATTCCCTCATGTAAGGAGACTTCTTCTTCTTCACGTTCGTTCTTTACGACCAATTTTAATCACTCTTTGTGATATGTTTGATCTTTGCCAAGAACGTGTATACGTTGCACATTGGTTTGGTAGGCCCTAAACGCATAGATTTCTACAAGTTTAGGACACATGCATCCGATTTCAGCCAAACCTCCTTAGTCGCCTCTTACGACATGCATGGCAGGTAACAGTGGTTCTATTCTTTACACCCCAAATTTGGGCCCCGGTAACCACTCAGGCGATGTAAGGAGACGATCAATTGGAGTAACTTGGGGGCAGATAATATGCTTCAATATTTTATAAATTTCTGGTCTACTGACCGTGTCAAATGCTTTTGTCAGATCCACGAAGCCATGAATAATGACTTTCTCTGCTCTCTGCATTTCTCTTGTAGCTGTCGAAGTGTAAATATCATGTCAGTTGTTGACCGTCCAGCTCTGAATCCACATTGCGACTCTGGGAGAACACACTCTGCTAGTTTCTATAGTCATTTTGAAAAGACTAGTGCAAAAGTCTTGCCTGTGACACTTAAAAGGGGATGCCTCGGATGCCTCAGGATGCCTGGGGATGCCTCGGGATGCCTCTGTAGTTGTTACAATTCCCCTTATCCCCTTTGTTTTTATAGTCTTCCTATCTTTACATCCCTCATGTCCTGAGGAAATTCTCCCTCTCACCAGCACTGAAGAAGAAGATTGTAGAGGTGGGGCAGGATGACATCCCTCATGTCCTGAGGAAATTCTCCCTCTCACCAGCACTGAAGAAGAAGATTGTAGAGGTGGGGCAGGATGACATCCCTCATGTCCTGAGGAAATTCTCCCTCTCTCCAGCACTGAAGAAGAAGATTGTAGAGGTGGGGCAGGATGACATCCCTCATGTCCTGAGGAAATTCTCCCTCTCACCAGCACTGAAGAAGAAGATTGTAGACGTGGGGCAGGATGACATCCCTCATGTCCTGAGGAAATTCTCCCTCTCACCAGCACTGAAGAAGAAGATTGTAGAGGTGGGGCAGGATGACATCCCTCATGTCCTGAGGAAATTCTCCCTCTCACCAGCACTAAAGAAGAAGATTGTAGACGTGGGGCAGGATGACATCCCTCATGTCCTGAGGAAATTCTCCCTCTCTCCAGCACTGAAGAAGAAGATTGTAGAGGTGGGGCAGGATGACATCCCTATTATATTTGAGAATTTCTGCAGGAATATTGTCTAGTCCTGACGCCTTGCCATTCTTAAAGTTTGTTGATTGCTTCACGAAACACGTAATCACAAAGTAATGTAGTTTTACAAATTACCAAAAAAATAACAATATACAGCAACTTTTCGACCAACAAGGCCTTTATCAAACAAGCGAACTACAGGAGTGACGAAGTTAAAAAAACCAATAACATATGGATGACTATATACGGAGACATTCAAACGTTTCTAATGAAAATCTGGGAATAAAAACGAATAACGAAATAAATGTAACACAAAAACACACATAAAAACTAGAAATAGAAAAGAAGAGAAACAATGAAAAATCTAGTAAATATATAGCTTGAATACATGCAACATATGCACATATAGATTACAAGGCATGAGAAGAGAAAGTACTAAGAATCATAGGAATGTAATACGTTGAGCCCACGTGGTCGCAAGGTACCATACAAAGAAATCAACCGATTTTACAGAGCAAATCGACTACGATCATCCGAGGAACATGATCGGATGGCTGTGAACTGAACATCATGAGCTCCTAAATGGCCAGTATCATTGAAATGGGTGGCTACAGGGTCACAGAGCATTGGCGTATGTCGCGCAAGTGTTGGGCGAATCCTTGATTGCTTCGGAAAGTTCCAACTCTGTAGGTTCGGCGTCCAGCTCGGTTAGTTCATTATGGTTCGGTATGATCTGTACAAGGACAAGGTTTGCTGGTTTCTCCACAGAGTAAAGATTAGAATAGTGTTCCAACCATCTTTCGAGCTGTTAGTTCATATCTGTTAGTGGCTCACATGTTTCCAATCTTAGTGAGGCAATTTTTATTTGGTCCCAGAGCTACTCTGATATTTTCGTACATTACCTTGGTGTTGCCTATATCTGTAGCATTTTTTTATCGCAGAAAATAGATTTGACAAGCAGTATTTTTTTGCACATCTTCTTGACAGGGCCGTGCGGTATGTTTTCTCAGTATGATGCAAGTCTTCGAAATGCCGCCTCATAAATTGTTTTCTTTAAAATAACTTTCAATTGTAATTTTGATTTTTCTGCTTATGCCGCCCCTCTTACGGTGCCACCTGATGCGGCCGCCTCTCTGCATCATAGAACTGCAGACCCTGCTCATTGACTCCCGTTGCGCTACTGAATGTGTGGGCATAAAACACAAATATATACACACATATATGCACAGACACACACATATTCACACACACAGATTCATACATATACGAAAAAATGAAGAGAGTTCAGGAAAAAAAAAGTGGGTACAATATCATTAATAGACTTCATCAAGAAACAACAAATTAAATAGTTCGGACACATAAGCAATTACCAGCAGACAGTGCACCTCAAAGAGCTATGTTGCTCCGATATAATGAATACAAAGCAAAAGGCCGGTCACGCAAAAGATGGACCTCAGAGATAACAGAGGCGACGAAAGACATTATTTATATAGCGCACACAACTCCCCGTTCTATAAATCTCATCTTATTCTGTCGCTGTGAGGCAAAACGGAAATTGAGAAAATGAAGAAAAGAAAAAGACACACATATACACACATATGCAAACATCTAACACATATACACACATATACAAACATCTAACACATATACACATATGCAAACATCTAACACAGATACACATATGCAAACATCTAACACAGATACACATATGCAAACATCTAACACAGATACACATATGCAAACATCTAACACAGATACACATATGCAAACATCTAACACAGATACACATATGCAAACATATAACACAGATATTTGCATATGTGTATATATATACTGAATACTAACACAGATACACATATGCAAACATCTAACACAGATACACATATGCAAACATCTAACACAGATACACATATGCAAACATCTAACACAGATACACATACGCAAACATCTAACACAGATACACATATGCAAACATCTAACACAGATACGCATATGCAAACATCTAACACAGATACGCATATGCAAACATCTAACACAGATACGCATATGCAAACATCTAACACAGATACACATATACAAACATCTAACACAGATACACATATACAAACATCTAACACAGATACACATATACAAACATCTAACACAGATACACATATACAAACATCTAACACAGATACACATATACAAACATCTAACACAGATACACATATGCAAACATCTAACACAGATACACATATGCAAACATCTAACACAGATACACACAGATACATACGTCGCTTCAAATATTGAACCAGGCAAATCACTAGATACAAGAACTTACCAGAAACGATTCAGACAAATCTAAGTCCATGTAAATTATCGAGCCCTTGTTCTAGCATGTGCCGGGATATGGGCATGATGTCCTAGGTTGGTATTTGTTTATTGACACGCTGCATCCATGTTTTGTTGTTTGCCACCAGCTATGTCAGCCAACGTTGCTTCCTAATGTTTTAATGGTATCAAATTAACACCAATCAATATGTAAGTATTATTTCAGTTTAATAGTGACCAAAGCTAATCATCATCATCAGGTGTCGTTTCCACATCGAAGGTTAACTGCAATGAATCTCCAGCATCCTCTGTCTTTCGCCTTGGTGTTGCACACTGCCAGACTGTAACCTGTCAATTTCTTAAAGTTTCCCTCCCACTTATCTCTCAGTCTTCCTCTTGCTCTTCCCCCCTCAACATTCCCCTCTAGTAAATGTTTTATCATGGTGTCATGTCTTTTTATGTGCTCAAAATACTTTACTTGTCTGAATTTTATTTCTCTTAATAATTGTTTCTTCATGCCTAGTTTTCCTAAAACTTGTTTGTTTGTCTGTTTTTCAGTCCATGAAACTCTGCTTATTCTTCTATATATCCACATCTCAAATGCATCAATTCTGTCTTCTAACTGCTTGTCCATGTTTCCGAGCCATACATTAATATAGGATATATATAGCATTTGATCATTCTCATTTTTAGCCTGTTTGTGATTTGTTTGGATGTCAGTAACTTTCTCATACTATTGAAATTATCTTTGGCCATTCCTATTCTCTTTTTAATTTCTGTTATACATCTGCCATCATCTGTTATCATCTGACCAAGATATAAGAAACTTTTTACTTGATGTAGTAATTCTCCATGTATTTTTATATTCATTTTAGGTTTCTCCATTTCCTTGTTGATTACCATAGTTTTTGTTTTCTGTATGTTAATGTCTAATCCATATTCCTTGCTAGTTCTGTCCATGAAACTCTGCCTATTCTTCTATATATCCACATCTCAAATGTATCAATTCCGTCTTCTAACTACTTGTTCATGTTTCTCAGCCATACATTAATATAGGATATATATATATCATTTGATCATTCTCAGAGCTAATCACTAAAGCTAAACAGAACCATTATCAAAGCTTGTTCTGCGTAGAATTTGGCCACCATGACAGTTCTTCACTGTGACTGAGTGGTTAAACCCTTTGCCTTGCGAGTCAAGGTCGTGGGTTCGAATCCGGATCGCGCCGTTCTGTTCACGTGTGCAGTTTTTTCCAGAGACCCCTAAGATTGTTGCCGGAGCTACGGACTTTGTGCAG